>JAIUZE010075218.1:0-55113 GCA_022085475.1 Heliosperma pusillum
GAAAGTCAAAGACGACTTAAAAGTCAAGAAAAGTCAAAGATGACTAAAAACGGTCTTTTCATGAAATCCCTCAGAAATTCCAAATACGAACGCGGAATTTCAAAATAAGACTCGGAACAAAAATTTTTATTTTAAAAACTTAAGTTCTACTGAAAAGTGTTAGTAAATATTTTTACTAGAAAAATTGGTATTTTTCGGGTTGTTACACCCATATTTCAGACAAATCAATTCGCATTTACCATATCTCCATGCCCTTTGGGACGATCCTTTCATTCATTTAGGTGAGTGAGAGAAATACACAAATCTCCAGTGTCTTCTAACACCATTTGAACCTTCCACTCCATTCCATTTTCTTCACCCTTGTTTAGCATCTAAGAATTCAATGGATGTACAGTAAGCTTGTATGGTAACAAAAGTATTTTGTTTCTATAGTATTAGTTTAGCGTAAATTGCCAAGCTTGTTACTGTAAAAAAGGCAAAACTCATTCAAATTCTCCGGCAAAAAAAAGAACAAAAAACGCGCCTTGCGTAACCCACATGCCGCTCCTACGACACAAAATAAAACAGGCTCCTGGCTAGTTAAAATTAATGTCGCTATGCACTTGCATTTGGACTTTCGGATATCCTCATGTCGTCAAGTACAAAGCACATGCTACCTTTTTCTAAGTTCATTACAAGCTCTTGCTTCGAACAATTATTCTTTTACATTTTGAACTACGCACAGGGTTTTATTTCATTTTTCTTATGAATACGTAGGTAATCCTTCACATGATTCAACCCGTCATTATTTTAAATGTAAACAGAAGGACATCTGCGTTTGCATTTGAAATTCGATAAGAATAATAAAGGAAAATATCATCAGTTTCTTAGCTAGCTTCATCTAGGATTTCCTAATCCTTGTCAGGTTCGCTTTTCAAGACGGAAGACGATATGGCCGCTAAATGAGCACGCTTATTCATTTTCTTTCATTTTTTTGGGGGAATCATTTCACTCCTCTTTCTTTGTTTCAAACACTTGCACATGTCTGGTCATTTCAAACACTTACACATTTCCTTAAACATTCTACGTGCATTTTCATTTTGCGCCAGTTTAGGCTACCAATATGCTACATGTAAATCATGTGATTTCTATTATGTGATTGCTATGTGATTTTTGGCAGCATGACGACAAGAACCGTCGTCTACCAAAACCTGTTTTTTAGACTAATTTGCAGGAACAGGAAGAACACTCAACTGCAAAGGCAATCAGGCCATCAGATACAACCAAAAGAAGATATATTTATCAAATGGGGGCTTTCCCCCGAGACAAAGTCAAAATATACAAAAACATACCCAAAATGTAAAAGTCAACGGCAAAACGAAAGACAACTAATTCTCATAGCCATCAGCATGGCTACAGTCACCTCGAGAGTTCAACATCCCTAGCCTCCAGTTCTCTCAATAGACGAGTCGTCCTCTCCCGGGACTCCGCCAACTCTCGCTCCAAGTCTCTCTGTGAAGAAATGCCTCATTTCAGTCGTTTCATTTAAAAAATTCAAAAGGATACAATTAGATGGAAAAGGAATGAGAGGTTCATACCTGTCGATCCCGGCCACTTGAGAGCGCCTCAATGGCCGTGACCCGCAGTCGGTTGGCCACCCTCCACAACGCTACGTGCGGAAACGGTGCCACCTGTATTCAAATGTAGATAAGGGTCAAATTAAATGCATTCCTATGAAATGAAGATAGCCAAAGTTAGAGGCTTATCCACAAACACCTCAAGATAAGCTGGAGGCTTGACACCTGCCACCTCGATCTCGTGCAAAGATCAAATAAATCTTCAATTAACGATCATTCGCCCTTCTTCAAATCAATTCAAATAAATCTTTAATTGACGAACGTTTGTCACTTTTCAAATCAAATCAATTCAAACAAAATCTTCAATTGACAATCGTTCGTCACTTTTCAAATCAAATTAATTCAAACAAAATCTTCAATTGACGATAGTTCGTCACTTTTCAAATCAAATCAATTAAAAAAACTCTTCAATTGACGATTGTTCGTCACTTTTCAAATCAATTCAAAAAACTCTTCAAATGACGATCGTTCGTCACTTTTCAAATCAATTAAAAAAACTCTTTAATTGAAGATCGTTCGTCACATTTCAAATAAAAAAAAACAACAAAAAAACAAGCAATGCCAGGGACCACCTTTCAGACATACAATCCGTGGGCCCGTCTTTTATCATCAGGATGTTGCTCGCCATAACCGAGCAAATTCCTGGAATGATTCGATCCTGACAGATTCTTCCATATACCCGCGCCTTGACAGGCTTCAAAACCGTCGAATGATGTCGTGACCTCAGCATGGACCCACCTTTCGGACATGCAATCCGTGGGCCTGTCTTTTATCATCAGGATGTCGCTTGCCACAACCGAGCAGATTTCCCTGAATGATTCAATCCTTACAGAGTCTTTCGTATATCAAGTTTTGCAAATTCTTTTCAATATATGTTTCCCCAACGAGAGTTCGCCTGAGGACAGAGACATGCAGATTCTCACATATAACGGTTGGCGAGCCTCATTACGCACCCCATTCGAATGGCTGGCGAGCCTCATTACGCACCCCATTCAAACGGCTAGCAAGCCTCATAACGCAACCCCATTCAAGCGGCTGGTGAGCCTCATTACGCATCCCACTCAACGGCTTGCGAGCCTCACATCGCACCTTATCCCAAATAAGAAGATGCCTCAGGTATGACTCCTTTTTATGGCTGGCGAGCTTTTACACGTAGTCTAATGGACTTTAAACGACCCTCCCTGATGGTCGACATACTTTAAAATGTTCCAGACGACAGGTTATTCGTTCATACCCTTTAACCCGCCTCGCGTCGCCATAGTCGTCAGGTTATAATCTTCGATTGACCTAGTGGCTATACTTTGACTTTTGCCTTGTCGAAGCCTCAGTCAAAGTGGGGGCTCTGTAGATACCTTAGTTCTACACCTTCCGCCAACCACCCAGTGATGATTGGGCCGCATGTTTGGTACGCGAAATGATTTATGACAATTCGTAAGTTTATCGTCAAGTGATAGCTCAAACACTTGTGTCTACCCCTTGTTCGTCATCTACGCACCGGTACGGTCGTTTTGATAGACATTAGTGTTCATTTGGAGTCCGGGTCGAAAACCGCTTCATTTTCTAGAAGCCGTTTTAAAACTCCGAGTCGGAACGCTCTAAAATATTCTGATTATTTTATAATATATTCCAAATTCTATCTTTTGATAAAATATTTCTCATATCTTTCAAAAGGGAAGTGTAGATCAACCACAATTTCGTAATAAAAACGTGGGAATCTTCCTTCCGTAGCAGAAAACCTATGAGGAAATGAGGCAGCAGGTGTTGTGCCTCTTCCAAAGGTCGCAGCTCTGCTGCACCTCTTCCCCAGTCTGTTCTTGCTAAAGTTGGAGTTGTTCTTGAGCTCTTTCACATTTTCTACTATAAAATGAGAGCTCCGTTCTCACTTTTAAGGCACATGAGTGTTCCGCCCCCTATCTTCTCTCTTTGCATTCTAGACCTTGCTCTAAGCTATCGACATCTACGTGCTTGATCAATCGTCCACGTAAGCTCGTATTCTTCTGGGTACTCGTCACGTTTTGCATTGACCGACCAATTTGTCCACTACACAATCAATTAATCAATTTAATCAATCAACTTTAGTCCTTTAACAAGGGCAATTTTTGCATACATTCGAGTCAAGCTATCGCTAAAACGCAACTTAGTCAATCTCGTTTCGTCCACATGTAAGTCTGAGGGTGTTAAATACCGTCTTTTATTTATTTGTTATATTAATTCATTTAATGTAAGATCCATGTCAGAAATAGATTTAAAACCAATTTCAAAGTAATTTTTTTAAAAAAAAAATCTTATTAGTAGTCATCAGATGTCGAGAAGAAATGCAGAAGCATCTGCGCCTCTTCGAAGAGTCCCAGCATCTACTGCGCCTCTTCCAGAGGTTACCTGCTCCTGGTCTTCTTCTTCTTCCTCTGGTTTCTACGTCTTTGTTTTCCTTTGATTATTTTTTATTTTCTTCGTTTCATAAATCATATTTAATCTTTTGTAAATCGTTTTGTTCTTGACTTAGATGCCTAATAATATGATATTAGCGGGTTTTTGTCTTTGAGTCAAATTTGGGTTTTAGAGGTTCGATTTGTTCATATCAAATCTCTGAATTCGATTTTGTTACAAATTGTAGTAATTAATATATTAAATCACTTTCACTCAAGTCATAGGTCAATAGTTAATCGTAGATACACCAAATAATGTTAACTGCTTGCGATTCCGACTTCACAGTCAAAATTCAACTCAAGAACAGACGTAACAAGTCATGCGTCTCTTCTAGAATACGCATCGGTTGCTGCGCCTGTTCTAGGTTGAATTGTGTCCCTGAACTCCTGTTTTTGCCTTGACGTAGATTTAATTACGTAATTAATTACTATTAGTCGTATTATCACTCCTAATATTTTTTCAATTTTTTTTTATTTTCTTCAAATCTCCATTTTGAGTATATTTCTAACGTAGATTATGTAATCCGTTGTAATTTTATTTAGTCATTGTATTGTATGTTTTCTTTTTTTTCATATATAATTAATTCTAATCCCCAAATTCGACATAATTAAGTGCAAACTACATGTTCACCAAGATAGTCTAATTCACATGCTAGGATTAAAACGTTGGATGTTGCATCGCATGGGTACAATCGATAACATATCAAATACGAACGATTTCCTTAATCATTATTAGAGGCCGCCATCGAGGCGGGCAGGATTAGGTGTTTGATTAAAGAGCTTCCTTATACGTACCTTCACCCCTTACTCTAGATCTCTGTGAGCATCCGTGGTCATTGTTATCCACGAGAGTCATTCTAGACTTAGAACACTAAGGGTAAGGTGTTCTTAGTGTTCATGTCATTACTTTATGTCTTGACATGACATATAGTATTAGAAGGGTTCCAACTTTCCTTAGAAATTGGTGGCGACTCCACAAATGCGTATTTCTACGCTTGTTCCATCCGTCGTCCCGCCGTGTACCACAATTCCTCTTATTAACCCTTAATCAATCGTCCGACTAAATCCCAAAATGCGTCGTACTCGGTCGAGTACAACATGTACTCAGTCAGGTACAACTTAGTCGGACGAGTGCCGATGTCATTCTGCCGAATATGCAAGAAAAGAATACTGTTCAAACATCAGCCAACTCCACTCGGTCGAGTAGCCTCTACTCGGCCGAGTGCACAACCCACTTGGTCGAGTACGCCCAACTCGGCTGAGTCCCCAATACACATAAGTACGGAGTATTACAGCGGAAGTTTAGACATAAGAATAAGAAGGTAGAAACGGTCAACCAAAGGTTGAGTACGGTAACATATTACGCAATAAGATAAACATCATATCAATAATCCATAATACTCATCAATAACCAATAATGCTCAGCGATAATCAATAGTACTCATGGATAATCAGCATCATTCTTATCGCTTAATTACCTCCTCAACCGCAGGTTCGCATCACAAACTTAATACATGTTTATGTACTATGTACCTATGATATATGGATTCGCGATCCTTTCCAAACCGTGGGGGCGGGGGGAACCACGGATTGAGAAACGAGGGACAAGCGTAAAAATACGCATTTGTGGAGTCGCCACCAACTTTTGTGGGGTGTTGGAACCGTTCGAATACTTTATGCCATGTCAAGACTCAAAGTAATGACATGAACACCAAGAACTCGTTACCCTTAACATTCTATGTCTAGAATGACTCTCGTGGATGCCAATGAACACGGATGTTCACAGAGTTCTGGAGTAAGGGGTGAGGGTACGTATTAAGAAGTTCTTTTATCAAACACCTAATCCGGCCCGCCTCGATAGCGGCCTCTATTAATGATTAGGAAAACTCTCCTCTAGTCGATATGTAGCCGGTTATATGCATGGAATGCAACATCCATATTAAAACCCTAGCATGTGAATTAAATTATGTCGGTTGAACATGTAGTTTAGCAATCGATTGAGTCAAAATAGGATTTATAATTGATTACATATGAAAGGCAAACAAATCATACAATGATTAAATAGAATTACAACTGATTTACATGATCTATGTCGGAAATATATCAAAAATAAAGGTTTAAAGAAAAGAAAGAATTAGAAAATCTAAAGACGGATTAACAACGATACTAGAATTAATAGTTGGTTAATTTTTAATTCAGGCTACGTCGGAGCGACAAAGGAAGTTCAGAGACAGAATCCAACTCAGAACAGGCGTAGCGTGTGATGTGTCCTCTAGAAGAGGCGCAGCACTCTGTGCATCTGTTATTGAGTTGGGTTCTGGCTGTGAAGCCAGAATCGCAATCATTTAGTATTCGTTTGTGTATTTACGGTTTATTATTGATCTTAGACTCGAGTGAAAGTGATTTAATTGATTAAATTACACTAAATTATATCAAAGACGAATTCAAAGACTAGATATGAACATATCTAACCTCTAAAGACACAAACTTGATCTAAAGACGTCAAAACCCGCTATTATTGAATTATTAGGGATCAAAACGAACTACCTAAATATGAAAAAAAGGTGATTTAAATTAAACTATATTAAGAAAAGGTATTGAAAAGGTTTTGACATAAATCCGACATGAATTAAATAAAGTACAAAATAAAATACGAGGCTAGGATTATTACACCCTCAGACTTACATGTTGACGAAACGAGATTAACTAAGTTGCGTTTTAGTGATAGCTCGACTCGAATTAAAGAAAGTGCCCTCGTATGAAGATTAAAAACGATTGAAAGATTGATTGATTAAGGTGTATTGGTCAAATTGGTCGGTCTATGCAAGAACGTGACGGGAACCCAGAAGGATCTGAGCTTACGTGGTCGATTGATCAAGCACGTAGATGTCACAATGCTTAGAGAAAGGTCTAGAATGCAAATAGAGAGAAGAGAAGGGGCGGAACACTCGCGTGCTTTAAAAGTGAACACGAACCTCTCCTATTATAGGGAGAAATCCGAAGAGTTTTGGAATAACTCGAACACGGAAAGAGATCTAGAAAATATTCTGAAAACAGGTAAAACAAACTGGGGAAGAGGCGCAGCAGGCAGTGCGACTCTTGGAAGAGGCGCAACACCCCATGCGTCATTCCTAAGCAGTTTCCTACTTTGAAAGAAAGATTTCCACGTTTCTTTTATGGAATTGCGGTTGTTTTCGAATTCTTTCTAAATAAAATACGGATATATTTTACCAAGAACGATAAGTTTTGAAATATTAAAATATCCGGAATATTCTCGAGCGTTCAGACTCAGTTTTAAAAGACGATTTATTGAAAATGAAGTGGTTTTTGACCCGGACTCCAAATAAACTCTAATGACTGTCAAAACTGTTGGAGTAGGTGTCATCCATAATAGTGCGTCTACATAATAAATCTCATTTAAGGATATATCTGGGATATTTATTTGCTATATTAGTCAGTTGATCAACGTATATCGGTAACATTGACGTTACTGTCATATGGCGACGATGATCAAGTGATCTCTTTCGGTCTCACCTAAAGGAACGACCCTCAAATAGAGAACTAATTATTTTTATAAGATACAGTTTAATTAGTCCCTTGAATAAATGACTAAAAGTTAGTTGATTGAGTTTTAATAGAGAGAACGAGTTTGGAACTCGCAACATCGGAAATTATTATTTAATTATACGATAATTGAATTATAATTTGTTATGAGACGATATGAAGTAATTAGTTTTTAATTCACTAAAAATGTACTAACTGACTAATTTGATTAGTGTTAGTACATGTCATACATATATGTAAGAATACATGTAAATATGTTGAGTGTTACTAGAGAAAATAAATTGGGAAACTTTTAAATTATATAAGATAATTAAGTGGATGATTACACATATTTGTAAGACAAATATAAGAATCAAAATGGATCCATATGGGTAAAATGGGGGCTGTGTGAAATAGGCCATAATGAGGTGTTTAGACATCATCATTAGCCCTAAGCATGCTTTGCTTTATTGTTCTTCCCAATGTTTTTTTTATCTTATCTAAAAATGCAATAATGAAGCATGCATAAAAAGGAAAAACACTCCTCTCTCCTCTCATGTTTGTGCCGGCCATATTGCCTCTTTATGAGCAATTTTTGCTCACAATTTTAACACAAGTGCATGTATGAGATAATAAGTCTAATCTCTCTACATCTCTCTTCAATATCCTGTCAAGACACTAGAAATCATTACTAATTGTTAGTAATACAAGATCTAGTATTTACATAATATTACTAAGAGTTAGTAATATTTTTACTCATATTCAAAGGGTTGTAGTTGTAGTATCTAGTTAATACTACTTATACAAATTTGAGGTAAGTTCTTGGTGCAACTTGAAGGAGACTTTCTAAATTGAAAGTTGGGTTCTTGGAGGATTTTGCCAAGCTTTGTAGATGTTCTATTATACAACAAATGTTGTTGTACTTGTATTTCCACTATCATTGTAAGGAAACTTTTACGTTTTTATATAATGCCTTTATATTTACATGCATGTTACATAAATCTTTAAATAACTAAATTAACAAGTAATTTGGTAATATAAATAGAGGAGTATAATAAGGGTCTATGTACTTTCATGTGGTATCAGAGCTAGCTTGTAGCATGCATGTTCATTTTGGGCATTTTTTTTTTATTAAAGTTATAAGATAACTAATAAATCAAAAATTTGAGTTAGAATATGATTTTGATGGAATTTTTTGGTGCATGTATACCTACGGACTTCAAAATGTTTGTGGTCAAATTTGGTGATTTTACGGATTGATTTGCTATTTAATTTGAATTTTGGCTTTTAAACCGAGTTAATATGCATTTTTATGTTAAAAGTTAACTAAAAATAGTTGCATGTTGATTCCGGCCATGAAATTTGAATATGATCTCATTTGTGCGCTATTACATAATGTATGTAAAATTTCATTACTTTTAATTAAGTTTTGCACGTTTATTGATTTTTATGAGATAAAAGTCGATAAAATGAGATTATTATGTTCATAAAATTGAAACGTGTTTTTCTAGATTTGTAAATTTTTGGTACATTTTATATTATGATTTATATGTTGCTTGTGATTTTTGGAAATTTGTTTCACTAATTTTGGATATTTGTTGGTATTTATTTGATAAAACCAATAAATATAAAGCTATTTGTTCATAAAATTAATTTGAAATTTTTTGGGCAAATGTTTTTGATTTTTGAATTTCTGGAAATGTTCCAGAATGTACAAAATTTCTGGTTTCAAATTTTTATGATATTTTTATTTTATTTTGGTTTAATTCATACAAGTTATGAGTAAACCATTATATTTAGCAAATAAAAACAAATCGGACGAATTAATTACCAAAAAAATTAGTGGGGACTAATTTTAAGTTATAAATCAGTTTAGATAATTAGTTTGAACTTAAACATGATTTAAGTGTTGATTATTGATTTTTAATGGTTAAAGATCGATAAATCCCGTAAAGATCGAGCTAGAACGAGCATGAATGTGTTTAGGGCGATTTTGGCATGAATTTTGCAGCAATTTATTTATATTTTTTTATGGTTGAATGAATGAATGTCATTTATTTAATAACTTATACAATTGTACCTAGTATGGCCTAGTTATTTTAATCGTTATTACCCGTAATGTAAGGGAATGTCGATGTGGTTGTAATTTTTATTGCGATCTCGTATCGCCGGTTTGTAATAATTGAATAGTTTTATATTTTAGATCAAATGTATAATATAAATTGCTATGTATTAATTTGTATCTATGTTGTGATTATTTATTATGAAGATCAGTGTTTTCTCAAGACGGTGCCATTTTTTGGAAAGAGTTCCAAATCGCACGAGACGATGCCATTTTTGGAAGGAGTTCCAAATCTCACAAGACGGTGTCCTTTTTGGAAGATGTTCCTATGAGGAGGCAAAGGACCAACGAGTTGGTTTCCGAATTTGTAATAATCTAGTTAATTTGATTAACTAGGTGGCCATACTAGGATTATTTGTTGTTTGATTGCTTGCTTATATTATCGCTCATACCAAAATCGCCACACATGCATTTTATTTTTACCGCAATTGTCAATTTACAGTTGTCTGAGATTCACCTAGTTAATTCACTTAAAGAAGAATGATAACTAATTGACAAGATCTCTCACACATAATTAATTGAGATTAGCCTTACCAATTAGTAACACCTATGAACCCCGTGTTCATTAGGGCAACCACGCTCGTGGACCCTTTTTACCTCGGGTAAGTAGGGTGATGCGATCACAAGCCAAAATTGGGTTTGACTCAACGAGATAAGCGTTATCTTGGGACTAGGTGATGTATTTTATTGAAATCCGTCAACCGAGAGTTCTAGGAATAGAATTAGTCAAGCATTGACTTACCGTTTTTACATAAAGGTGGCATGCGATGTCCATTTTTGTCTAAAGGCGGGTCTTGGAATCATTTATATAATTTAGTGAGGGATCATTATATAATTGAACTTCTTAAAATGTTTATCAAGTTGTTTTGATTGTTTTTATTTTTACAATGAATGTTTATTTTTTCCTTATTTTCGTTCATACATAAATGTATCATACTTTGACATCATACACATATCCTCCTATTTTGATAAACCGATTGGATTCGTTCTTTCATAGAAAATATTTCTTTGAAGGAATTTGGTAGCGTTTGATTGAGAATATGATTCTCCAAGTCACCTATATAGCCAATGACAAATTTTGCACTCATTTAAAAATCCTCTTACCATGCTTTATAAGAGGGATACCATTGTTGAAAACTCTTATGAAAAGTTTAAAGGGGACTATTGCTTTGTCAAGAACGTCTTGATTTAAGAAACAACACTTCTATTGCAATGGCTTAATCAAGAATGTCTTGTATTATTAAGAACGTCTTAAGAAGAACGTATTCATATCTTTATTTAAAAAAAACTAATGAATTATTTTCATAGTTTGCGAAAAGTTTCAAAAATATATAGAATACTCCAACATGATATCAAAAAAGGGCTCATTTCGAGAAAGGCCACATCACTTGTTCGTCATATACTTTAAGCGTTTTAGGCATGTGACAACAATTGATCGATTGGATAATCAAATTTTGCAAGAAATTGAGATTAATCGCATGTTGCACTCACCTCAATACAACTTACCCTTGTAAGTGTAAATGATATTTCGAATAACATGAAGAAAAGTGTTCATGGAATTCACTATTTCCTTGTTGAGCAAATAAGGATATGAAAGTAAGTGGGAGTTACGAAAAAAATACCCTAATAGTATGGATTAGATGAAGATATATCTACACAATAGATAAGCTAGTTTCAGTATCTTGGAATAAGATACCATATATGGATCACTTCTTTGTAAATTGTTTACATGAATTGAAAAAAACGTAGGACGTCTAGCTTAAGAAAGGTTTGACCTTTATGTCTAAATGAAGCTAGAGTAGCAACAATTTTGATAGGGACATACGTACCTAAATTTAGTTTAATGTTTTCAAGTTGTACTCAAATAAGCGTTATTTCGTACAAACTTTACAAGAATGTAATATTTTCTTCTGTGTTAAACACAGAAAGCATCATTCAAAGTGATTTAAATACAAATGTTGTAACTAAGCCTATGACGACTTGGTTGATGGTTATGACTATACCAGTTAAAGCCATTTTACATTCTTCACCTAAACTAAATATCAAATCTATAGTAATGTAGATCATAAAGGCTCTAATAAAGTGAACCCGATTGTTTTTACCTCAAACATAGCCGTTTAACATGTAAACGATAAGCACATAGAGAAACTTATGTCAATTAGGCATCTCAAACCATTTTTGATTGCGAATTTTATGGTGTGTGTGTGCATACGATTTGTGCTCTTTTGTTGAAAAGAAACGCAAAATCGTGAGGTAGTTAGCCTTATGCATACGGATGTGTAAGGACCAATAGAAGGTTATAATCACTTTCATTACTTGTACCATGGTTTTAAGTAGATATGAAAATATGTACTTAATAAGACATGACGTCTTTGAAATATTCAAAGAATATCAAAATGAAGTAGAAACTAGGATCACAATCAAATTCTAAACGTTGTGATATGATCTTAATGGGTGAAGCAGGAGCAGGGGCTCAACATACTTTGAACCCTCACTGAACCATGAAAAGGCACCATCACAAGCACCCTCAGTCAGGAACCATGACAAGGCACCATCACAAGCACCCACAGTCAGAACAACAAGATCTAAGGCCATTCAGGCAGACCAGGAGGAACCAGTCGAGACCAACAACAATTCTAGGCCAGATATCCTACAACAGTTGTCCAAGCAAGGGCTTCAAATTCTTTTCCCATCTAGTTGGGACCCTTGTCTACATAAATGTCCAGGAGATATTTTTCTACTTGTCCCTGGAAGTCCAAGTAAAACAGCCCACAAGTTTAAGGGTCAATCTGAGAGCCAGGCAGGCATAGAGGCCAACAAATGTGTTCAAAGGCATCTTACTTTTGTGTGACCAATAGTAGAATTAATAAAGTCCTTGGTAAGGTCATAGTAGTCCCTCTCAAGACCCCATATGGAGCAACAAACAACCAAACCAAGAACTACAACAATCTACACAGCATTGCCATTTCAGGAAAGGGACAATGTCACTTTTAACAGTCACTTTTCTGAGATTAGCAGTCTATTTCAGCTCGTCTTATTAGTAGACTTTTTCATCTGTTTTGTTGTCCTTGTAAGGATAATTTCAAACCCTTAGATGTAGCTTTATTTATGTGGTGGAGATCTCTTGTAATGCTCTATATAAATAGCCCTTTTGCCTTGTGTAAAAGGCAGAATATGAATGAATGAAAACCAGAGTCTTTACTCTATCTCTTATTAACCTGTGCAAGTCTTGGTTAGCTAAAACCCTCAACAAACTTGTGCTAGTCTTATTTTGTTGGCCTAAGCTTAAGTCATTCACTTGTGCTAGTCTTAGTGAGTCAGCTTTGCATAAGACTCACTAAAATTAAGTCTGTCTGTGCTAGTCTTGACAGTCTTGAGTTCAGGGTTTTCTATCTTGTTTGTTTAATTATCTTGCTTTCTTTCTAATTGTGTCATGACCCTTTAGTTTGGTGCTCTAAAGTGGTCATCAGAGCTTAGATTCATTTTATTGTAAGTTCATTTTACTAAACTACATTCAAAAATACAAAAATAGCCCAATGAGATTAGCAAGAATGGAAGCAAGGATGTAGGACATTGCTTGGGTTGTAACCACCCTAACCAGAGCCTTGGATCAGGTCATAGGCAACCAACTGTTTGCTGGAGGAAGAGGCAGAGCTCGGGGGAGAGGCGTGTATCCACCAGGAGGCAAGGTCAGACCACTTGAAGAAGAGGAGCCCTCAGACTCAGATGAATCCACCAGGAGCAGAGTTTCAGTCCATAGGCTCACTGATAAACATCTCAAGGTAGACATCCTGAGTTTTCTGGTAGTTTAAACCCTGATGATTTATTAGAATGGCTTAGGGACATAGAAAAAGCCTTTGAGTATAAAGGTTACAATGATGCTACGGCTTTTAAGGTAGCTATTCTGAAATTAAAAGGGTAAGCTTCTCTGTGGTATGGGACTATGAAGAGTCTAAGGGCTAGGGAAGGCAAGGAACCCATTAAGTCTTGGTCTAAATTAATAAAGAAATTGCTGGCTAAATTTGTTGCTAAGGATTATACTTAAGACCTGTTTATCAAACTGTCTAAGCTAAAACAAAATGAAAAGTCTGTTGAGTCATACCTAAGGGAGTTTGAGCAACTTACCCTTCTGTGCGACATTACTGAAAAACCTAAACAAAGAATTGCTAGGTTCCTAGAAGGTCTAAATCACAACATTGCTAACAAGGTTAGAATGCAACCTCTGTGGTCCTTTGATGATGTGGTTAACCTGTCCCTTAGAGTTGAAAAAATGGGGAAATAAATAACCAAACTTTTCACCAAACCTGCTGCAACTAAACCTTACACTGGAGTAAGGATTGGGGAGAGTCCTAGGGTCCCTGCAGTTGTAAATAGGAATCCCTTGGACAAGGGCAAAGCCTATGTGGGTCAGAAACCTACCCTCACTCCCTCAGAAGAAAAAATAAAGTGTTATCAATGTCAGGGCTATGACCATTTTAAGAGGGATTGTTCTTCAAAGAGAGCCTTGATTGCAGTAAAAGTTATGGAGTGGGAGAAAGAAGGGCTCATTGAATATGAGCAGGAGGAGGAGATAGGTGATCAGAAGGAGGAGAGTGATGCCTCTTTAGTAGTAGCTCCACCAGACACTGGTCACAGTCTTGTTCTTTGGAGAGTTATGCATTCTCAGCATCAACCTCTAGAGGAAGGCCAGCGATCCTTGATCTTTAGGAGCAGGTGCACCATTCAAGGGAGGGTCTGCAATGTGATAATATATGGAGGTAGTTGTACAAATGTGGCATAAGTTACCATAGTTAACAAGCTTGGCTTGGAGACCACACCCCAGCCAAATCCGTATAAACTCAGGTGGCTCAACAAGGGTGCTGAAGTGAGGGTTGATCAACAATGCCTAGTGCCTTTCTCCATTGGAGGTAATTACAAGGATGAGGTAAATTGTGATGTGGTGCCAATGGATGCATGCCATCTACTGCTAGGGAGACATGCCTTGTCAAGAGGAAGAGTAATGTGTATACCTTCAGGCATTGGAGTCAGAGGATAGTCCTTACACCTTTGCCTCCAAACACCAGGGACTATGGTAGTCCTAGCACCAGTGGGTCAAAGGCGGTTCTTTTTTGCACAGGGGCAGCTACGCTCATAGAGGTGCAACAGAAGCAACCTGAGTACTTCCTATTGTCTAAACAAGTTGAAAAAACCTGTTGAGACTCTTGCAGAAGTGAGGGAGCTGATCAATGAGCATGAAGATGTATTCCTAGAGGAACTACCATTAGGACTACCTCCCCTAAGGGGCAAAGAGTACTAGATAGACCTCATACAAGGTGCCATGCTGCCTAACAGGCCAGCATACATGAGTGATCCCAAGTCTACTCAAGAGTTGTAGAGGCAGGTAGAGGAGCTGATGTCCATGGGCTTTGTCAGAGAGTCCTTGAGTCCTTGTGCAGTACCTTCCCTCCTAGTCCCTAAGAAAGATGGTTCATGGAGGATGTGCATTGACAGTAGGGCCATTAACAACATCACTGTCAAGTACAAGTTCCCCATTCCAAGATTGGATGACATGTTGGATGAGCTTAGTGGAGCCAGGCTATTTTCCAATATAGAGCTCAGGCAGGGCTACCACTAAGTGAGAATTAGAGAGGGATATGAGTGGAAAACAACATTTAAGACCAAGCATAGGCTGTATGAATGGTTGGTTATGCCATTTGGTCTCTCTAATGCTCTTAGCACATTTATGAGACTCACGACTGAAGTGATGAGGCCTTACATATGCCATTTCATTGTGGTATATTTTGGTGATATCCTGGTGTATACCAAGAGAAAATCTGAACATTTAAAACATTTGAAAATGTTATTTCTGAAATTAAGAGAGCACAAGCTATTTGGGAAAATGGAGAAGTGTACCTTCATGGCTGAGAAGGTCAAATTTTTAGGATATGTCATTTCTGCTAAGGGCATATCTCTGGACCAAGACAAAATTGTAGCTATTAAGTGTTTGCCCACTCCCAAGAACATCACTGAAGTCAGGGGATTTCATGGTCTAGCCTCATTTTATAGAAGGTTCATACAAGGGTTTAGCATCATCATGATGCCCGTGACAGAGGGAATGAAGAAAGGTGAGTTCAAGTTGACTGAGCAAGCACATGCAGTCTTTGAACTCATCAAGTAGAAGCTGTGTGAGGCACCTATATTAGCTCTACCTGACTTTGATCATCTATTTGAGGTAGAGTGTGATGCTAGTGGGGTGGGAATTAAAGAAGTGCTCATTCAAGGCAGGAACCCTGTGGCCTTCTTCAGTGAAAAACTCAGTGGAGCCAAGCTCAATTACTCCACCTATGAAAAGGAATTTTATGCCTTGGTGATGAGAGCCCTCATGTACTGGAGCCACTACCTTAAGCCAAAGCCTTTTGCGCTTCATTCATACCATGAGGCTCTGAAATACATAAATGGCCAACACAAGCTCAGTGCCAGGCATGCCAAGTGAGTTGAGTGTTGGAGCCAGTGTCCTCCACAGTTAGTGCAATAACATAAGTAAATCTCTGTAGGTTCACAGGGTATACTTTGTATAATAATCAGTTGATTAACGTTTATCAATAACGGTTGGCTTGCTAGATAAGTTTGACGTTATTGTCATACACATGGCGGTGATCAACTGGTCCCTAAAAGTCACACCTAAAGGATGTGTTTGAGAGATGTGATTATTTGAGAAAATAATCATATTGATGCCCTATTATATGACTAAAAGGTTAGTCCGTGTATTTGACTAAAAGGTTAGTCAATGTGATGATGAGACGATTATTTAATAATGATTAAATAAAGTTAGCTGAGACGAATTAACTGTAATTCGTAAATTGAATATAAAATGTTATATTTAATTGTTGTATATAATGTAAGCTAATTAAACATAAACCGTTATAATTAATTAGCAAATTATAAATATACGGATATTTATAATTGATGATGTATTATAATGATGTCGGTCCATGAAAACGACGATTATAATATATTACATTATCTTGGAAGCTAAAATAACCGAAACAAAAATGTTCGGATACACTCTGTTTTTCGGTCAATGGGTAGTTATTTTTGAGGAGACAAAATCTCCTCATAAAAAGACCTAATGAGCCGTGAGACAAGCAGAAGAGGAAGAAAATTTCTAACCCTAATTGATTTCTCACTGGTGCCTCTCTATCATTCACACAAGACAAAAAGTTAACAGTAACTTTTCACAAAATACAAAACCTCCCTCTCATCAGTGAGATCGTGTAAGAGGTTCTCTTTCTAGCAAAAGAAAAGGGTATTTCTCGGAGCATCTTGGGTGCGACGATAAGGAGGATATCTACCTTGATATCTCTGTTCTTTACGCCTATTGCTAGGACCGGAGGTTGATTTCTAAATCTCTATTTTTCCTTGTTTTCGTTTATGACTCGCATAATCAAGTTATTGCTTTTTCGTTATAATCCTATAATAATTGTATTGTGGGAATACCGTTTTTCCCACAAGTGGTATCAGAGCATAGGCCATGAAATTGTTTTAATTTGATTTCATAAACCGAAACAGTTTTTCCGCTGTGTGTTTGTCTCGATCGAGGACTTGAGTGTCTCGATCGAGAAGTTTTTGGGAGTTTTTTTGTCTCGATCGAGTTCATGTGTGTCTCGATCGAGAAGTTTTGTTTTCTCAAATTTTTAGGTCGATCGAGTAGCTTGTTCGCTCGATCGAGAACTTGAGTGTCTCGATCGAGTGATGTTTATACTCGATCGAGGTCCCTGTTTGTCGACTAGGAAGAATTAGTCGATCGAGTAAACTGTATACTCGATCGACACGTTTTCTTTTCGATCGAGAGACTGAATGGTTTAATTTCTTCTCGATCGAGCACCTTACAGAATCGTATTTCCTTTCGTATTCGTTTTCATTTAGATTTATTTTGTTATTTTTAATCTGTTAAAATAACATAAAATAGATTTGTAGATGTTTTAATTTAATAAAGATTAGATTAAAATGAAAATGGAAATGATGTTGAATGAGTTTATCATTTGAAAGGATATTAATTTTTCCCTATTTTGTCGATAAGGACCATCTTGCCGAAAAAAATTCTGCCGAATTTTTTTTTACTGTTTTTTTCTGCTGTATACAAAGTTTTTTTTGGGCCTTTAATTGTACATCATTCGGATTGTGTATAATTAATGTGAAACGGTTCACATATGCTAAATATCTTACATTTTAAAGCAGTTTGAAATGTTTTAGGATGGTTCATTTTATCAGTAAAATGAATCGAGATTGTAATTAATGTGGTAATTACAGAATCACCACATAATTATAATCTATGTTAAAAGGGTGGTTTGGATGATAAAACAACGTAATAAATGTATTATGTCTTGCATGTTTTATTTTAGTTGGTGCTTTTATAATATGTTTTGGATTGTTTGAATGAATCTTTAACGTATTTTTACAATCAGTTGTAACTTAGTGTGGCCTTAGTAGATTGTGTTACCGTAATGATGGTAACATAGTCTTGGATGTATTTTGAGGTCTCGAATCTCCATTATTTTTAGTTTTGGGTTTTGAAATTAGCATGTAATAAATAGGATCACAATGTAATTTTATTTGTTGTAATTTCAAAGAAGACTAAAGATGGAGATTGGAGCTCACTCCCGCTACATGGTCCAAGAAGGGTGATCAAGTCAAGCTTCGAGGGTCCAATCAGTTGGATTCCAAGTTGTATTTCATTCTTTTTGGTAGGATAGGCCACACTAGGACATGTTTTTCCTTTTACGTTTTTCATTCTCGTTTACTTTCCATCACATGATAGATAATTGCATCATATTCCGCCTAAACCAAACCACCTAAAAATGCATGAAAAATGATTCATACAGTTTGAATATTTTAATCATGGACATACAGATGACACTCGCTTTTAGGGCCATCACCTTAGTTAAATCATTCTCGAGTTGCTAGACATTCGTTCACTTAAAATGAATTAAAGTTTAGATGATGGGACCTTCCCCTATAAATAAAATTGAGACTAGTCTTTATAGGGAAAACTACTATGAACCCCTTCTTCGTCGGAAGTCATAATATGACCCCTTCTACGTTGGGTAAGTAGTGAGTGTTGACCTATTTTATCTCAACATTATAGTACGAGTAATATCTCGTGATTATGATGGACAAAAAGATAGAATTTACAGAAATTTATCGACCAGGAATTCTAAAAGTAGAATTAGCTAAGAGGTTGGCTTATCAATTTACAGAAATTGAGTCTTGGGATCATTTATATAATTCTTGAGGGAGGTCAATTGTATAAATGCACGTGTCATCGCATTAAACAGTTTTTCATTAGACTCAAAATTTAAAACGATGAATACTTATCATATTTATTTTCTTTTCACAGTTTTGAATTCGTTATATACAGATATAACTGCTAAATAACAAAATGGCTGGCCATACTGATGACCCAATGCCAAGTGCCACGCTCGGACGTGAGTCCTGGCTTAATATGTTCATGGACACTATGAATCAGTCAACTCGACTGAAGAATAACGGGTCCAACTTTGCGGACTGGAAGGCGGCATTACGGAATGCAGCCATTGCTGACGGTAAGCTCAAGTACTTGACTGAGCCACTACCGCCAAACCCAGGCCCCAATGCAGGAGCCAATGAATCACTTGCTTATAGTGATTTCGTAATGGAGGCGAGTGCGATAAAGAACGTACTCATCTTTTCAATGGAATCCAATTTGCAAAGACGATTCATTGCCCAAGGTGCAAACAAGATTTTCACCACGCTCTCTAACGAGTTCTCGAAAGCTCCGAGGATCGTTAGCTATGAGCATACCTGTCGCTTCTTTGAAGCGAAACTCCAGAAGGGCCAAGCAGTTAGCCCACACATTCTTTAGATGATTGAGAATGTCGGGAAACTGGAGGCACTTGGTTGCAAAATCGATGAGAAGATCGTCATAGACCGCGTTCTTCATTCACTTCATGATGGTTTTGCCCTTTTCAGGGCAAATTACTATATGAATGATATGAAGAAGAGTCTTCATCAGCTCCACTCACTCCTCGTACAGACAAAGAGTGATCTGAAATTGAGTGGGAGTCTGAAACATGACGTTCTCATGATTGCCAACAAGGGCAAAGGTAAGGGCAAGGCTAAGGCCAACCTAGCTGTAAGGAAGCCGAAATTCAAAAAGCCAGGGCAAGGCAAGAGTGGGCCTGGTGAGACTAGCGGTAGCTCACAAGGCAAGACAAAGAGCGATGAAGGTAACGTGGAGTGCCACCACTGCCACAAGTTTGGGCATTGAAGGAGGAACTGCCTCGTGTACCATGAGGACATAAAAGCAGGCCGCGTCTCTCCTGTTGGTATGTCTTCTTCTTTTATTCATATGATTGAGATCAACCATGCAAGTTTCGGAACTTGGGTACTAGATACTGGTTGTGGTTCTCATCTGTGTAATCATTTGTAGGGCCTAAGAAGCATCACAACTCTCGCAAAGGGTGATGTGGACCTGCGGGTGGGGAATGGAGCTAGAGTTGCTGCCGTTTCAGTGGGGACATATGTAATCCAACTCCCTAGTGGTTTTGAGTTATTGCTGAATAATTGTTACTATGTACCCAGTTTGTCGAAAAACATTATTTCAGTTTCCGTACTTGATAAGGACGGATTTTCATTTGTAATAAAGGATAATAGCTGTATTTTCTCTTTAAACGAAATGATTTATGGTAAAGCAGTTTCCATGAATGAGATTTATGTTTTAGATCAAACCACAGATATAATGCATGTGAGTAGTAAGAAAGCAAAGGTTGGTGACAAAGATCAAACCTATTTATGGCATTGCCGTATGGGACACATAAATGAAAAACGCGTGAAGAAGCTCATTGACAATGGGACTATCTCCCCATTTGACTATGAATCTTTTGGCACGTGTGAATCATGTCTCATAGGCAAAATGACTCGAATTTCCTTCAAAGGTGTTGGAATGCGCGCTGCTGACCTATTAGGACTCATACATACTGATGTGTGTGGACCTATGTCAATCAACGCTAGAGATGGCTATAGATATTTTATCACTTTCACGGACGATTTGAGTAGATATGGATATGTCTACTTAATGAAGCATAAAAGTGAGTCCTTTGACAAGTTCAAGGAATTCCAGAATAAGGTTGAAAACCAGCTGGATAGAAAGATTAAAGCACTACGTTCAGATCGTGGTGGCGAATATCTTTCGAATGAGTTTGATCGACACCTTAAAGACTGTGGTGTTGTACTGCAGTTAACTCCACCTGGAACACCACAATTGAATGGTGTGTCCAAACGGAGAAATCGAACATTACTTGATATGGTTCGATCCATGATGAGTCACACGGTTGTACCTGATTCATTGTGGGGTTATGCTCTTTTGTCAGCTGCTCTAATACTTAACTGAAGTCCGTCTAAAGCTGTAGACAAGACTCCATATGAATTATGGAAGGGAACGGTCCCTAACTTGTCCTTTATTCGGGTTTGGGGCTGCGAGGCTTATGTCAAGTAGAGACCTGACGATAAGCTCGGCCCACGATCGGTCAAGACATACTTTATTGGTTATCCAAAAGGGATGTTTGGTCATTACTTTTACTCGCCTACCGAACATCGAGTTTTTGTTGCGGCTAGTGCGACGTTCTTAGAGAAAGAATTTCTAGAGAATAGGACAAGTAATGGAACCTTCGAACTGTCGGAGATTCAAGAACCAACAACCGAGCTACCAATGGAGGAAACTGTTCCTTCATCATCGGCTGCGGTTAATATTCCTTTGGAACCTAGGAGGTCGGGTAGACACTCTATTCCTCCAGACCAGATACATTGGTAGGTCGAGGAGAATGAGAAGGGATGAACGTTTTACTCTAGCGGTAACGCAAACACGCTACCTATAAGGTTCCATGACCTATTCCGCTCAAGCTATGGCTGATTGCAATGCAATCCGAGTATGACGCTTGTATGAGAATGACGTTATGGGATATGGTTGAGTTAACCTGAGAAGGTTCGGCATCGTCAGTGAAAATGGCTTTACAACATAACGCATTCGGTAGAAGGACAACAGATAACTACAAGGGACGACTAGTGGCAAAGGGTTTCACTCAAGTGCAAGGATTGCACTATGATGAAATTTTTGCACCCGTAGTTATGCTGCGTTCCATTCGGATAATCTTAGCGATTGCCGCTTTTCATGACTATGAAATTTGGCAAATGGATGTGAAAACCGCCTTCTTAAACGGTTATTTGGAGGAGGAGTTGTACATGGTACAACCCGAAGGTTTCATTGATCCTAAAAATCCTAAGAAGGTATGAAAGCTTAAGCGTTCCATCTATGGACTTAAGCAGGCTTCTCGGAGTTGGAATCATCGTTTCGACCAGGTGATAAAAGAGAATGGATTTACTCGATCGGTCGAGGAACCATGCTTATATATCAAGTCGAGTGGGAGCAAGATTGTCTTCCTAATATTTTATGTAGATGACATACTCTTGATTGGGAATGACATACCTCTCTTAACTTCGGTAAAAGTTTGGTTAAAGAACCATTTCCAGATGAAAGATCTGGGCAAGGCACAAAGAATTTTGGGGATTTGTATCTACAGAGATAGATCACGACGGATGTTATCCCTCAGTCAGGAGTCTTATATAGATAAGATTCTTGAGAGGTTCAGCATGACCAACTCCAAGAAGGGGAACCTTCCAATGATTTCCGGGATGCAGTTGAGTAAAGCTCAGGCACCAAAGACATCGGAAGAGGTCGATCGCATGAGTCGGGTTCCTTATGCACCAGCTATAGGATCGATCATGTATGCCATGATATGCACACGTCCAGACGTGGCATATGCATTGAGTATGACGAGTCGGTACCAAGGTCATCCAGGTGAAACACACTGGATGGCTGTTAAGAATATCCTTAAGTACCTACGAGGACTACGGATTGGGTATTGACTATGGAGGTGACACTGAGCTATTGCGGCAATTCGGTTACTCATCTGCTAGCTTCCAACAGATCGAGATGACTCGAAATCTCAGTCTGGATTCGTTTTTACTCTTAATGGCGCTGCGGTCAGCTGGAAAAGCTCCAAACAAAGTGTTATAGCAGATTCTACGACTGAGTCCGAGTAATATGCTGCTTTAGAGGCTGCGAAGGAAGTTATATGGATGCGTCAATTCTTACAGGGACTAACTGTAGTTCCTAGTTCGGATGACCCGATCACCATCTATTGTGATAATAGTGGTGCCCTCTTCCAGGCTAAGGAGCCTAAGTCCAGCAACAAGTCTAGGCATGTACAACGGAAGGCTCACATGATCCGAGATTACGTGGAGCAAAGGGAGATAGTGATAGACAAGATTGCTACGGATGATAACGTCGCAGATCCTCTCACTAAACCATTGAGATATGATAAGCTTGAAGGGCACGTTATTTCCATGGGAATCAAACGTGTTCCTGAGTTGTATTAGTTGTTTTATATGGATTAGACACCTGTATCTTTTTCATAAAACTATCTATGAAATCATCGTTTTGTTTTATATTTTGTTTTTCATGTGGGTTGTACTGACAACTTGACCGCCAACAAAGTTGGAACTGAGTTACATATAGTTTGTTTTGGGTCCTAATCGCCTACCATGAGCTGAAACTCTGGCAATTATTCTGTGAAGTCGATTGATGGTGGGTTCAACGAGCCATAAGTCAAACAGTTGACTGATCGATCACATATGCGAGTTATAATGATACCTCGCAGGACAATTTTGTGACAACGTTATGGAGTCCTCAATGTTTCAGAACATTAGGTGTCAGGTCGTGGATAGGACGTCCATAGTGTTCCTAGAGTCGATTCTTTTGACTATCGACTGTCTCTTGAGATTAAGGCAGTTTTGGGGTGACTTTGGTTTCTTTCTCACGGTCGACCGTAACAGGAGGCCAAGCAGATTTTTACTGGGTCATTTCATACTGTGCTTACATCTGCAGGATTCGAGTTTGAAAAAAATCCAACCTTTATCATTATGTTAATTTCTCAGGGCCACTCGAGGAGCTGTAACTGAAATTCATGGCCATGCTCGAATATAGATTCGTTTATCAGTTAAGTTACTCTCTAGTCGGGGAAACCACTCTTGATACTGATCACTTGTAAACTACGACCTTTGTGAATACGGACTTTGCAAATTGGTTTACATTGAGTGGGAGAAATTTATTATGGATATGAGAATCGGTTATCGCACATACACTTGTACGGACAGTGGGAGATTGTTGGGACGTGTCCTCCCACAGTTTAGTGCAATAACATAAGTCCCTCTCTGTAGTTCCAAGGTAGTACTTTGGATAATATTCAGTTGATTAACGTTTATCAATAACGGTTGGCTTGCTAGATAAGTTTTGACGTTATTGTCATACAGATGGCGGTGATCAACTGGTCCCTAAAAGTCACACCTAAAGGATGTGTTTGAGAGATGTGATTATTTGAGAAAATAATCATATTGATGCCCTATTATATGACTAAAAGGTTAGTCAGTGTATTTGATTAAAAGGTTAGTCAATGTGATGATGACAGATTATTTAATAACGATTAAATAAAGTTAGCTGAGACGAATTAACTGTAATTCGTAAATTGAATATAAAATGTTATATTTAATTGTTGTATATAATGTAAGCTAATTAAACATAAACCGTTATAATTAATTAGCAAATTATAAATATACGGATATTTATAATTGATGATGTATTATAATGATGTCGGTCCATGAAAACGACGATTATAATATATTACATTATCTTGGAAGCTAAAATAACCGAAACAAAAATGTTCGGATACACTCTGTTTTTCGGTCAATGGGTAGTTATTTTTGAGGAGACAAAATCTCCTCATAAAAAGACCTAATGAGCCGTGAGACAAGCAGAAGAGGAAGAAAATTTCTAACCCTAATTGATTTCTCACTGGTGCCTCTCTATCATTCACACAAGACAAAAAGTTAACAGTAACTTTTCACAAAATACAAAACCTCCCTCTCATCAGTGAGATCGTGTAAGAGGTTCTCTTTCTAGCAAAAGAAAAGGGTATTTCTCGGAGCATCTTGGGTGCGACGATTAGGAGGATATCTACCTTGATATCTCTGTTCTTTACGCCTATTGCTAGGACCGGAGGTTGATTTCTAAATCTCTATTTTTCCTTGTTTTCGTTTATGACTCGCATAATCAAGTTATTGCTTTTTCGTTATAATCCTATAATAATTGTATTGTGGGAATAGGGATTTCCCACATTGAGTACCTCCAGTCATTCAATTTTTCAAGCAAGTACAAGGAGGGGAAGGCAAATGTGGTGGCATATGCACTGTCTAGGAGGCACTCTATGCTAGGGACAATTCAGCAAAGGGTATTAGGCTTTGAATTTTTGAAGGAACTTTACAAGGATGATCCTGATTTTATGGAAGATTGGTTATCCTTACATAACAGTTCCAACACCAAAGAGACTAAGTACTTACTGCAGAAGGGATATATGTTTAAGGGGAACATGTTGTGTGTCCCTAGAGGCTCATACAAAGACCTGCTGGTGAGAGAAATCCACTCTAATAGACTAGCAGGACATTTTAGGGTGCAAAAGACTTTGAACATCCTACAAGACCAATTCTATTGGCCTAGGATGGAGGAGGATGTTCAGGCTGTCATTAAGAGATGTTCTACCTGCCAAAAATCAAAGAGTTCCTTCCAAGCAAGACCCTACACACCCTTACATGTGCCTGATAAGCCTTGGGAAGACATTAGTATGGATGTTTTTGTTGCTTTGCCAAGGACTCCCGGGGGCAAAGATTCTATCATGGTAGTGGTTGATAGGTTCAGCAAGATGGCCCATTTTGTGCCATGTAAGAAGACCGAGGATGCATAAGGGGTTGCTGAGCTATATTTCAAAGAGATAGTCCGACTTCATGGGGTGCCTAGGTCCATTTTCTTAGACAGAGACACAAAGTTTATGAGCTACTTCTGGAAGACCTTGTGGAAGCTGCTAAATACTAGGCTA
Organism: Heliosperma pusillum; assembly: GCA_022085475.1. Taxonomy (NCBI): domain Eukaryota; kingdom Viridiplantae; phylum Streptophyta; class Magnoliopsida; order Caryophyllales; family Caryophyllaceae; genus Heliosperma; species Heliosperma pusillum. Next base: position 25,709 of record JAIUZE010075218.1, read on the forward strand.
CTCTTCAGCACCTCTCATCATCCCCAAAGAGATAGGCAGACAGAGGTTACAAACAAAACCTTGGGAAGGATACTCAGGTGCATTGTCAAGAAGTCATTGGGATATTGGGACCTCAAGCTAGCTCAGGCAGAATTTGCTTTCAATAGAGCCCCCATTTCAAGTACTGGCCACAACCTTTTTGAAGTAGTCTATGGTAGCAACCCACTCATGCCCATAGACCTATCCAATATGCCTAAGGAGGTGTTGAACTATGATGCAAAGAGAAGGGTAGAACAGATGCTTAATCTACATGAGCAGGTCATGAGGAAAATAGAGTGAGCCAATGATCAGTACAAAAACAAAGCCAGGGTGCCAAGAGGAAAGAAGGAGTTTTAGGCAGGTGATCTGGTATGGTTGCACCTCAGGAAAGAAAGGTTCCCAAGAAAAAGGAAGAACAAGCTCATGCCCAGGGCAGAGGGGCCTTTTGAGATCATAGAGAAGGTGGGAGCCAATGCCTACAAGGTAAACTTGCCAGAGGATTATGGGGTTAATAGCACATTAACCATAGGATACCTCCAGCCTTACTATGACAATGAAGAGGAAAACTCTGAGGATTTGATGCTCAAATCTTTTCAACCAGGGGAGGAAGAAGCAAAAGCTAGGGGCTCAACACAGTTTGAACCCTCACTGAACCATGACAAGGCACCATCACAAGCACCCTCAGTCAAAAAACCATGACAAGGCACCATCACAAGCACCCTCAGTTAGAAAAACACGATCTAAGGCCATTCAGGCAGACCAGGAGGAACCAGTCCAGACCAACAACAATTCCAGGCCATATATCCTACAGGAGCTGTCCAAGCAAGGGCTCCAACTTATTTTCCCACCTATTTGAGACCCTTGGATACATAAAAGTTCAGGATATGTTTTTCTACTTGTCCCTGGAAGTCCGAGTAAAACAACCCACAAGTTCAAGGGTCAATCTGAGAGCTAGGCAGGCATAGAGGCCAACAAATGTGTTCAAAGGCATCTTACTTTTGTGTGACCAATAGTAGAATTAATAAGGTCCTTGGGAAGGTCATAATAGTCCCTCTCAAGACCCCATATGGAGCAGCAAACAACCAAACCAAGAACTACAACAATCTGCACAGCATTGCCGTTTCAGGAAAGGGACAATGTCACTTTTGACAGTCACTATTCTGAGATTAGCAGTCTATTTCAGCTTGTCTTATTAGTAGACTTTTTCATTTGTTTTGTTGTCCTTGTAAGGATAATTTCAAACCCTTAGATGTAGCTTTATTTATGTGGTGGAGATCTCTTGTAATGCTCTATATATAGAGATCTTTTGCCTTGTGTAAAAGGCAGAATATGAATGAATGAAAAACCAGAGTCTTTACTCTATCTCTTGTTAACCTGTGCAAGTCTTGGTTAGCTAAAACCCTCAACAAACTTGTGCTAGTCTTAGTTTGTTGGCCTAAGCTTAAGTCATTCACTTGTGTTAGTCTTAGTGAGTGAGCTTTGCTTAGGACTCACTGAAATTTAGTCTGTCTGTGCTAGTCTTGACAGTCTTGATTTTAGTGTTTTCTATCTTGTTTGTTTAATTATCTTGCTTGCTTCTTAATTATGTCCTGACCCCTAGTTTGGTGCTCCAATGGGTAATATCAAAGTAATGACTCTGATAGTCACATAATAGATTATGATAGAGTATCACAAAAACCTTCTCCTAGGCACACCATAATGTATGGTATGGCAAAAAGGATGAACCAAACTTTATACGATATGGTTTCGGATTATTAGCAATTTTGTCAGCTAGTTTGCTCATTTAAAGATAATATCCCGACTAGAGTAGCCAAATTAACTCTGTATGAGATATGGAAAGGGAGAGTCCCTTACTCGCCAGTTATTTACATTTGGGATAATATAATGCTTATGTCCAAAAACATTATGACAAAAGCACTAGTTCCCAGATATAAAAAAAAGAATATTTGTAGGTTTCCACACCAAAACCACGTGGTTATTACTCCTAATACGAGAACAAAGCGTTTGTGGCTCGTAATACTGTCTTTTTAGAGAGAAACTTTGTCCGTAAAAGGACAGAGTGGGAGAAATTTTTGAACTTACAGAAGTTCAAGAGCCACAAACTCAGAGTGCGACGTAGGAAAAGTTCCTTCTTCAGGCTCAATGGTTATAAGTGGATATATTTTTTGCGTCAATTTGAGAAAGTTCATAAATTACATTAACTTAATGATTTAGAATCTAGTTATCATGCATGCAAATATAAAAGCATAAATATAAAAATAAGAAGAAATTTCCTTACAATGAGAAATTTTCGGTCAAAATAGGCACAATAAGAAACTCTTTTCTTATTGTTCTTGATCATGAAATTAGTGGATGATCCTCCAAAAACAACCTCCAAAGTAGAAGGTCTCCTTCTTGTTGCACCCAAGAATCCACCCAAATTATCTTAGCTTATTATTAACTAGATAATAAGTAAGAAATAATACTACTAATATTATAGTATCACTACACTAGTAATATGATATGAATATTAGTTTGCATGTGAGTTTAGAGAGATGTTGGAGGTTTTAGAGAGAAGAAGGAAAATAAGCACAAAAATGAAGTGTATGAAAATGAACAACAATTGCCCATTTTATGGCACTATGTCTGGCACACCTAAGCCCTAAATTGGGTGAGTTTCTTCTTATTTTATTCACATGCATAATGGTAGTGTATGAGATTATATAATGATAATGATCATGTGTCATACATGTCATAATAATATGGTGGAGTGTGGAATTAGTACAGAACAATCATCATTGATCTCCACTAGCAAAAATCCGGCCTCCACATGTGTTATGTGGTCCATTTTGATTTTTGATATTTGTCTTACAAATACTTATAATCATATGTTTAATTATCTTGTATAATTAAGTGTTAATTTGATCATATAACAATTACATGACACAAATTAATAAACAATATGTACTTAACTTTTAAGTGATATTTTACCATTATATCAATATATAATGGGTTTCACAATGCCTAGTTAATTTATTGTACAACTCTTTGTAAATATAATTAACTAATTACCTCTACCTCAAAATATATGCATAACCACAACTAATTTAAAGAATTAACTATTAATTATTAAATTAAATCTTATTTAATCGTATTAAAGTAAGACGCAAAATTTACTCAGTTAGTTATCGTATAATTGACTAATAAACTTAAGTGGAATGAGTTCCTAACTCAATTTCCAATAAATAACTCTCGTAACTAAACGTACATATCAAATATATGTAATGCTCTAATTAAACTGTATCGTATACAAATAATTAGTATTATATTTGGGTCTCATTCTATAGGTGTGACCTAAAGGGATCAGTTGATCATCGCCGTCATACGACAAAAACGTCAAACTCTAGTCAGCCAAGCGTTACCGATTTACGCTAATCAACTGACGCGGAGTATCAAAATATACTAATCATGCCACGTATATTCTAAATGAGATTTATTATATAAATGCACTATTGTGGAGGACACTTACTCCAACAATCTCCCACTTGTCCGATACATGTTGTGCATGTAGCAACACCATTGAGGAGGACTCCTCCTCCTACAAAATCTCCCACTTGTCTTGACAAGTTATGTGCTACCGTTTCTCTTGTGTCTTTTGTGTCACATCCTCCCACTCATTCCAAGGTGTCTTACAGGTCGCACTTGCGATTGAAATATATAAATAGAGTGGTTTTCTCGATCTAGTAGAGTAACTGTCTGACCGGAAAATCTACCAGAGATCTCTTCCGAGCGAGGCCACACATTTCCAGTTACTACTCCTCGAGTGGCCCGAAGATGTTAATACCCAACGTGGGTGGACAATTCCTGTTGACCCATCTTACACTGTATGATGCAGATCACCATGACCCAGAAGATGTCCATCGGCCTCCTTTCACGGCACGACCTAGAAGAAAAACCAAAGTCAATCGGAAACCACACCGACTCAGGTAAATGATCACCAGTCTAAAGAATCGAATCATAGGAATAAAATAGAAATCCCTGCCACGACCAGGCTTCAACAATTTTGATAAAGGACTCTATCATGGTCACTGTCCGACAGAGTGTCTCCACAGTCTGTCTATGTAAACGACCAGTCATCTCCTTGACCCCATGGTGCTGAACCAACCATCGATCGACTTATAATCTAGTCACTTCGAGACGTCACCTCAAATGAGTGACTAGGGACAAAACACTAAGTTCATCCTATTCACTTGAATTGGGTTCAACCTTTCTTTCAACCAATTCGGATAAACAAAGTATTAAAATTTAGTCAAACTAAACAAAGGAGTATCTTCAAACCGCAAATAAGGCTTTTATATAGTGATGACGTGATACCATGTATTCTTGCACTATATTTGACTTGGATATAAACATAAGATGATTTCAAAGTTATTTTGTGGCATGAGGTTTCCACCAAATTAGAATGGTATGATCCTTGTCTTTAAGAAAACATAAGATATTTCAAATATTGAGTTGGTTGCAAAAGGTTTGCACCAATCCAAGTGCCGTAAGACAAATGGATGATAAAACTATCTTATTGAATCACTTCTTGAATGAGATTCATGAAGAGAGTTCTATTAATCCTATAAATGCTGGATTCATTTATGATGTCATACACACGTCAGTTTGTTAAAACCATGGGTTTGATCATGTTGTTAGACAAGATGATCTTACTCGAAGGGTCGAGGACCATGGTTATACATGGAGTTTAGTGGGAGTTAAAGGTGAATATCTTAGTCTTATATGTACTTGACATATTAGTGACTAGAAATGTTTCTGGGAGAATACTTGTGAGAAGCATGATGTATCTAAAGTATCCAAATCTATAGAGATAGATCTCAATGGATGATTAGCATTTGGTCAAAAGACTTATACGATAAGATTATTGACTTGTTCAAAGAGTTGAACACATGATTTAATCACTTGTGCTTCCGCTGCGAGATTAATCATGTATGCTAAGATGTGCTCTCGTCACGACTTGTCATATTTTGAATATGAAAAGTCACTACAAATCAATTTATAGTGAAAGTCACTAGATTATGATCAAGAGTATCCTCAAATACTTGAGTAGTACTAAGGAATTATTCTTGTAGTTTGGAGGTATTTTTTAATTTCCTTTAAAGGGTTACACAGTAGCATTCATGTGCATATAAGGAGTTATACGCACATGGAATTACATTATTAAGGAGCTATATGCATATAAAACGTTATTTGCATGTAGAATAATGCGTATAAGGAGTTATTTATGCATAAGAATATGTATAAGAAGTTATACACATAAGATATCATATGTAGGATTTATACATATAAGATTTATAGGTATAAATCACGAACGAAAGCTGAGTACACTGCAGTATTCGATATTGTACAAGAGGCAGTTAGGATTCAGGATTAAAAGGAACTAGCGTAGTTTCTTAAAACAAAAGATCCTATCCCAATACATACTGAGATGACAGTGGGAGTGTTTTGATGTGCTAAGACGTCATTCTGCCTGAGCAGGCTCCCCCTCAGCCGATTTGTTATCTCAAACTAGACTAGCAATGGAGAATGGGCCCAAACCTAAATTCGAGGTTAATGCTCACGCTCGTTTATCAAGCTATAGCTTGAATCTAGAAGTGATCTAGATATGTACTCACAAAAAATTATGCGTAATAAAGGATTACATGGATCAGAAGGAAATGACAATGAAGAAATGCAAACGATGCTAATCTTTCAGCCGAAATTGTTAGCTCAAGGCAGACCTGATGGTCATATTGTCTCAATATGATTGAGACGTATACTTATATTGCTACAGATTATGTGATATGTAAATATTGGATAAAGTATCAATTTTTATATATGTGATAATCGCATTCATTGTTTCAGTTCTTGATTAAAGAACTTTTATTAAGTTTGACTAAATTTAATGCTTTGTTTATCCGAATAGATTGTAAGAAAATGTTGAACCCTATTCAAGTGAATAGGATAAACTTAGTATTTTGTCCCTAGTCACTCAATGAGGTGAGGTCTCGAAGTAAGTAGATTGTAAGTCAATCGATGGTTGGTTCAGCACCATGGGGTGATGGAGATGACTGGTCGATTACATAGACAAACTGTATGACACTCTGTCGGACAGTGACCATTTATAGAGTTCCTTAAATCAATTATTAATGCCTGGTCGTGGCAGTGTCTTCTATATTATTCCTATGAGTCGATTCTTTTGATTGTCGACCATTTATCTGATTCGGTGTAGTTTCCGATTGGGTTTGGTTTTTGTCCTAGGTCGCGCCGTGAAAGGAGGCTGATAGGCATCTACTGGGTTATGGTGATCAGCATTATACAGAGTTGATGGGTCAACAGGAATTGTCCACCCACGTTGGGTATAAACATATTTGGGCCACTCGAGAAGTAGTTACTCGAAATGCGTGGCTACGCTCGGAAAATGGTCTATGGTAGACATTCCGGTCAGACAGTTAGTCTCAAGATCGAGAAAACCACTCATTATATAATGATTTGCAAGTGCGATCTGAAAGACACCTTGCGTTGTGTAAGAGATGTGATAAAAGAGACAAGAGAATTGGTGATGCACACTTGTGTCAGACAAGTGGGAGATTGTTGGAGTAGGTGTCCTCCACAATAGGGTGTCTACATAATAAATCTCATTTAAGGAATATATCCGGGATATTTATCGGCTATATTAGTCATTTGATCAACGTATATCGGTAACGGTTGGCAAACTAGAGTTTGACGTAACTGTCGTATGACGGCGGTGATCAACTGATCTCTTTCGGTCACACCTAAAGGATTAACCCTCAAATAGAAATCTAATTATTTGTATAAGATACAGTTTAATTAGTCCCTTGAATAAAAGACTAAAAGTTAGTCGATTGAGTTTTAATAGAGAGAACGAGTTTGGAACTCGTTACATCGGAAATTATTATTTAATTATATGATAATTGAATAATAATTTGTTATGAGACGAGGTTTAGTAATTAATTGTTAAGTCACTAAAAATGTACTAACTGACTAATTTGATGAGTGTTAGTACATGTCATACATATATGTAAGAATTCATGTAAATATGTTAAGTGTTACTAGACAAAATAAATTGGGAAATATTTAAATTATATAAGTTAATTAAGTGGATGATTATACATATTTGTAAGACAAATATAAGAATCAAAATGCACCCATATGGGTACAATGGGGGCCATGTGAAATAGGCCATAATGAAGTGTTTAGACATCATCATTAGCCCTAAGCATGCTTTTCTTTATTGTTCTTCCCAATTTTGTTTTTATCTTATCTACAAATGCAATAATGAAGCATGCATAAAAAGGAAAAACACTCCTCTCTCCTCTCATGTGTGTGCCGGCCATATTGCCCCTTTATGAGCAAATTTTGCTCACAATTTTAACACAAGTGCATGTATGAGATAATAAGTCTAATCTCTCTACTTTTCTCTACAATAACCTCTCAAGACACTAGAAATCATTACTAATTTTTAGTAATACAAGATCTAGTATTTACATAATATTACTAAGAGTTAGTAATATTTTTACTCATATTCAAAGGGTTGTATTTGTAGTATCTATTTAATACTACTTATACAAATTCGAGGTAAGTTCTTGGTGAAACTTGAAGGAGACTTTCTGAATTGAAAGTTGGGTTCTTGGAGGATCTTGCCAAGGTTAGTAGATGTTCTAATATACAAAAAATGTTGTTGTACTTGTATTTCCACTATCATTGTAAGGAAACTTTTACGTTTTTATATAATGCCTTTATATTTACATGCATGTTACATAGATCTTTAAATAACTAAATTAACTAGTAATTTAGTAATCTAATTAGAGGAGTCTAATTAGGGTCTATGTACTTTCAAAAGCGACCGTATCGTCACATAGATGACGACCAAGGGGTAGACACAAGTATTTGAGCTTTCACTTGACGATAAACTTATGAACTGTCACAAATCGTTTCGCATACCAAACATGCGGCCCAATCATCACTCGGTGGTTGGCGGAAGGTGTAGATTTGAGGTATCTACAGAGCCCCCACTTTTATTGAGGCTTGGACAAGGCAAACGTCAAAGTATAGCCATCAGGTCAATCGAAGATTACAACCTGACGACTATGGCGACGCGAGGCGGTTCAAGGGGTCTGAAACAAGGACATGTCGTCTGGAACATTCAAAGGTAGGTCGACCATCGAGGAGGGTCGTTTAAAGTCCATTAGACTACGTATGAAAGCTCGCCAACCATAAGAAGGAGTCATACCTGAACATCTTCTTATTTGGACTAAGGTGCGATGTGAGGCTCACCAGCCGTCCGAAAGGGCATACGTAATGAGGCTTTCCAGCCGCTGGGGGATAAAGTACGTAATGAGGCTCGCCAGCCGTTGAAAGGGCGCGTGATGAAGCTCGCCAGCCGTCTGAATATGGCGTGTAACGAGGCTCGCCAGCCGCTAGGGATAAGATGCGTAATGAGGCTCGCTAGCCGTTTAAAGGGCATACGGTGCGTAATGAGGCTCGCCACCCATTCAAAGGGCGCGTGATGAAACTCGACATCCGTTGAAAGGGCGCGTGACAAAGTGATAAGTGAATATTTGTATGATTTTAATCCCCAATTTAGCTCGGTTTTGTATGTCATTTGTGCTTTGTTAAGCCACTTTATGCGCTAATATCGTCTTCTAGGCGAATTTCTATGTTCTAACCTGTTTTGTAGGGAAAGTAATGTTTCTACGCCCTTTTTCTATATTACCGAGCATTTGACTAGAACCCGACGATTTGAAGAAGCAAGCTTGACCAAGTCAAAGGCATTTCAAGAAGGTTCACTAATTCGAAAGAGAGAAGAAGTAAAGACGGTTTCGCAGTTGTGAGAAGATCAATCAGTCAGGCGAAGAATTCATCATTTTACATCAAACCCTATCAACAAACCCGACTCAAGAGGTCAAGGGGGATAATGAAAGTCAAGTCATATGCAAGGGGAGATGAAACGAAAGTCAATTGACCAATATGGCAACTTACCCGATCGGGTAAGTGGTGTACCCGATCGGGTATCTCTGCTGATCCGAGCTTTTGCTTCGACTTCCTCCTTTTTGTCCTATGTGATCAATGCATGACCCCTCCCCCACGAAACCCTACTGCTATATAAAGAGAGCCTCAGCCACCACAATGATATACTACACACTACTTCTTTCTATACATTTCTCTCTTTACAAAAACCCTAGATTAGGAGGAGAGAGACCTAGCCTCTCTTCTCTCATTTTCTTCTTTTTGTCTTTAGTTTCTTAGTTTATTTCTGTCTTTTTTACATCAATTCCTTAGCTTAGATCAATAAGAATTTCATCTTTGTAATCTACTTTGTGTGGTTCAAGCGTTGTAATTCGTGGATCGACTATTCTATGCAAGGAATTTCTATTACGGTTCTTTATATTGATCGTCATATAAGTACTCCTATTTTATCTTTTGTTTAAAGTCTTTATGTCTCTTATTTGATTGCTATTTCCTTTACATGTTATTGTAGATTCAATTTCAATATCGTTTTAATCGTTTTACTTCATTAGATCGTTAATTTAGCGTCGTTATTATCGCCAATTAAAGAGTCTTAAAATATTGTCAAAACCAAATAAACATGTCTATCCTAGTTTTTATTATTAACATCATCTTAGATATAAAAATCACCATGAGTGAGTAGTCGGTTTTCTAGGGTGTGGGGTAGCCATGTAGGTTGATTAAAAGATGATAATTGGATAAAAGAAATTGTGCTTTTAAAACGTCGTGTCTATGCATGTTTGGACTATAACGATAGTTAACGATTCCTGATCAAAATCATTGACTTAAATGGAATTCTTTTCCAAGGTAGAGATACGTGAATTGAATAGACAAAGCATGACATGATAGATTAAGACCTAGTAAATTGCCTAAAAGCCTGCTAGACCATCTGATCTATGATTGTAATGAACACATCATTCTTACGAACTCACAATGAATTATTTGCATGTTCTAAATCCAATTTCATCAATATATTAATCTACATGTGTGAACCTACTTCCCTAGATTCTTTTCATCATTGTTAATTCATCACCTGCTTTATTGTTTTCGTTTTGATTTGCTTTTATTTTGTTTTCATTTATGCTTTTTATTAGTTTAGAAATCAAAACCCAAAACCCAGATACTCGTTAGATAAGACCCAATTGCAAGACATTTCACATTCTATAGGAAACACCATCTCCCTGAGGATCGACCCCTACTTCCCTAATTACATTAATTTGTTATTAGCCTAGTCTGGGTAATTATCTTTGACCAGGGCTTGCGACATGCCCGATTAAATTTTGGCGCCGTTGCCGGAGAGCACGGTTTAGTTTTCCTTTTTCTTGTGATATTTATTGCAATTAGTTTTATCTAGTCTTTAGGAACCCAAATTCCTTCAGACCTCTCTTGATTTTTCATCTTAACTTTTCAATCTTATGCCCAGATCTTTTAGACTAGGGACCCCTATCTCTTTAGACCCTGATCTAGAAAGGACTCTGCGTAGGAGACGAAAGCTATTCAACGTAATCTCAAAAGCTTCTGATACTTCAAGTTTAGACCATATTCGTGAGAAATACTCGGATATTTTATCTAATCTTGAAGGAGAAGAAGATCCATTCTCATCTCCATTCTCAAAAACCAATCAAACTTCAAACAACACTCCATCTTCATCTTCACAAAAGAAAATGGTTCGACTTTCAGACCATTCCAAACCAACTGCAGATACACTTCCAAAGGGTATTGCTACACCCCAAATCACACCCCAAAACTTTGAAATCAAACCTGCCTTCATCAGTTTAATAGAAAGAAGTCAATTTGGTGGCAATGCCACAGAAGATCTCAACCTACATATTCAAAACTTCTGTGACTATTGCTCCACAATTAGACAAACTGGAGTATCCCAAGAGCAGATGAGAGAAATGCTCTTTCCCTTCTCTTTAACAAGAAAGGCTAAACTCTGGATCAATAGCCTTGACCGAGTTGCCTTAGGAATAGCCGACTGGGATAGTCTAGCTCTTGCTTTCTATCAAAAGTACTTCCCACCAGAACGAACCGCACTCTTACGAAGTCAAATCACTGGATTTCGCCAGAGAGGCGATGAGAGCCTTTATGAGGCATGGGAAAGGTACAAAGAATTACAAAGAGAATGCCCTCATCATGGCCTTGATTCATGGTTCTTAGCTATCACCTTCTACAACGGTTGTTGTGGCGAATCGCGTCGTATCCCCGACTCCGCTAACAATGGTCGTTTCGATCAGATCGATGTAGAAATAGCTAGTGCAACTATCGAGTCAATGGCAATTCACGACTCTCAGTATAGAAACTCACGTGCTATGCCGCTCAAAACCAAGCAGGAAGGTTCAAGCAAAGTAGCACTCCTAGAAGCCCAATTAGCCCTTCTGGAGCAACAAGTAGGAAGCTCTTCTCAATCCAAGCAACATGTTAACGTCACTAGCCACGTAGTGGTATGTGAGACATGTGGGGTTGGAGGACACAGTTTTCAAGAATGTAGGAGTTTGCTAGAGCAAGTCATTGCCTATCAAGCATACAGGCAAGGCAATGCTTTCTCAAACTTCTATAATGAGAACACAAAGAACCATCCTCTTTTGTCCTACAAAAGCACCAACATTCAGAATCCCCACCATCAGATTCAACAACCATTCATACCACATCAACAGAAGCCCTATAATCCACCTGGTTTTCAAAACCCGAGACCTCCATTTCAACCTAACTTCAATCAACCTTACTAACATCAACACCAACCACCCCAAAATCAAAGCCAACCCAATGACTCAAGCTTGAGCAAAATTGAATCCACGCTTCTCCAAGTTGTTCAAAAACAAGATTCAATGTTTGCCCAACTTCAAAAGAGTGATCAAGCTCAAAATGCTGCCATCAAGATGCTTGAAACTCAAATGGCCCAATTGGCTGCCTCTAATACCCAAAGGAAACAAGGCCAACTCCCACCTCATGGTGAAAAATCGAGGGACACCGCTAATGCTATCACCCTTAGGAGTGGTACCACTTATAAGGAACCTCAGCAACCTAAAGAAACAATAGTTGAGCCAACACCAGTAGAAAGCCAAAAAGATTCCCAACCATCCACGGCTAAGGAAGCGGAAAACAAAGAAAAGAAGGATGAACCTGTGAAGGAACCCATCAAAATCCAAGTTCCATTTCCCCAACGCTTGACGAGAAATCATAAGGAAACCCAGTTTAACAAATTCATGGAAGTAGTCAAAAACCTCCAAGTAACGGTTCCCTTCACTGAATTAATCACTAAAATCCCTTCTTACACAAAATTCATGAAGGATATCTTAACTAAGAAGAGGACTTTAGATGATGTTGAAATCATAGCATTCACAGCTGAGTGCAGTGCTTTAATGCAAAATAAGTCCCCTCCTAAGTTAAAGGATCCCGGTAGTTTCTCTATACCTTGCACTATAGGCACCTACACAATCGATAAAGCTCTATGCGATCTAGGTGCCAGTGTAAGCGTCATGCCCTATTCCATATGTGAAAAGTTGAATATGGGAATTCTCAAATGCACCAGTATCACTCTACAAATGGCAGACCGTTCTTTAAAACAAACTATGGGAGTTTTAGAAGATGTGCCTGTCAAAGTAGGGAGGTTTTTCATTCCCGTCGATTTCATCGTGCTAGATATGGCTGAAGATTCTCAAATCCCTATCATTTTAAGAAGGCCATTTTTACACACTGCCGGAGCAGTAATTGATGTCAAGAATGGAAAACTGACATTAGAAGTCGGTGATGATAAAGTTACCTACAATTTGAACAGTGCAATGAAAAGCCCCATGCTAGAGGAGTCTTGCTGTTTCATTGATATTGTCGACTCCATTGTTGATGAATCTTTGTATCCATCAATAATCGAGGATCCTTTAGAAGCAATCTTGTTGTTGGAGGATATATCGGAGAATGACAATTTCGAGATCAGTGACCTGGAAAAGGATCTGACCGGAAAAGAGATACCGTCAGAAGAAATTAAAGAGGTCATAAGCTTAATTGATACTCCTGCCAAGGCAGAAGTACAAAAACCTGAACTGAAACCTCTTCCCTCGAATCTAAAATTTGCTTTTTTAGACAAATCTGAGTATTGCCCAGTCATAGTGAGTGCTCTCCTAGATGAAAATCAGTTAACCTCACTATTGACTGTCTTGAAAAAGCATAGAAAGGCAATAGGTTACAAACTAGAAGATTTAACAGGCATAAGCCCAGACTTCTGCATGCATAGAATTAATTTAGAAGAAGGCCAAAAGCCTTGTGTTCAAGGTCAATGCCGTCTTAATCCCAACATGCAGGAAATAGTCAAAACTGAAGTTATGAAATTGCTAGATGCTGGCATAATCTATGTAATCTATGACTCTAAATGTAACACCCGTAAATGTACCCTATTTTTATAGAGAAAATATTTTACGGTTACTTTTCAGTGAAATTTAGTTTTAATCGTAAATTTAATTTTCCGAGTCGAATTTAGAATTTCCGAGTTCGTATTTGGAATTTTCGCGAGATTTCATGTAAATCCTGTCTTAAGCCGCCTTTGACTTTTTCTTGACTTTTGAGCCGTCTTTGACTTTCGTTGACTTTTTCCCACTTACTCCCCTCATACTCACCTTAACCTAATTCATTCACACAACTCAACTTTTCCTTCTTCTCTAAGAAAACCCCATAAAACCTTGCCTCCATTTTTGATCCGTCTTAAATTCGTCGCTACTCATTCGTTCTTTGCTCAAATTCTCGTAAGTTCGTCTTATTCTTCCCCTCTTAGCTTCCTCTATCCGTATTGGTAATAAAATTACCGTCTTTCTCGCTTTTTAAATTATCCGTCTTTCTCAAGGTGAATGATATTCATCTTTTATTATCTAATTGTATGTAGGTGGAGACTAGGAAGGCTTAGAAATCGTTTAAAAGCGCATAAAGGTAACGGTGAAGGGTTACTCGATATCATGTACGTGTTTTACATGATTTCTATGTTAGAGTTCGTATTTAGAATACGATAAGAAAGCTTAGGATTTGTATTATTGATAATGATTGTTGTTAGTTGATGACTTTTGATGATGATTATTGATTGTTGATAGTTGTTAGAAGTGAATCATGAAAATTGAAAATGTTTGAATGTATGTTGAAGGCTCTCGGGTGAACAGGTACCTCATGTCACGGGCGTCAAATACAAATCACGGTGACCGTGACTTGTGCAGTTTCACTGCACTGACCCCTTTTCGTAAAATGAGCATATCTCCTTCGTTACTTGCTTGTTTTGGGCTTGTGACCTATTGTTGGAACCGTAAGAGGATAAGCTATCACCTCGACTTGAAATTTCTGTATTTGCATGTCTAGAACTCTAGTTATGACAGTTTGAAGTGAACCCTTGTTTTAGTTAGTTTCCAAACTTGATGTTTTGGAGAGGCGATCTATGTTTTTATTTATTTTGCTTCTTAAACTTGGTCTAATGCTTATGTATCATGTATTGATTCATGTTTATCATAGTTACATTTATATAATGCCCTAATATCATGTTTTGTGACGGTTTTTGGTATGTCCCACTTTGAGTCGGTTTTTACAAATGATACGGTTTGAGCACTATTTTGTCTTGTGGTTTGTACTCTCATTCCCTTGGCTACCTCCACGTTCGTAAGGCTGGAATGTCGGAACGGGGAGGTATCCTACTGCTTAAATGCATGTGTTAGTGGGCATACGACGACGTTGTTGGGAGTTGAACGCTATGCGTTGATCGACCCGGCCGTCAAATGTTGTGTACTTGCGAGGTGGTGTTATTTGCATGTAGCGTACCGCTTGTTATGAGGCTTGTGCTCTTTTCCGCCTCTTTCGTGAATTGATCTACCGAATTTGGGGTACTCGGCGTCATTGATTGACCGAGTCTTGGATGCGAAACGCTTTATCGCATGTCGAATCGGAAAACGTTTATTCCGAGAGTCTGGCCAGGTTTAGACTAGGACCGGATATTTATATCGTCGTGCTACCAGGAGGAAATTAGTCTACATATACGAAATGTAGCATCGTGTATGCGTTCAGGGAAATGCTTTATCCGTGGATGCCTTTTAATCATACTTGCCATGTACACGGTGCTAGTGCGTTTCATTTACCGTGAGAGATGTCGTCTTTGTGTCGTCGTTCTTGAATGCGTGATTTCATGACTTATTATTCATGGTCATTGCATGATTGGGCATCGTCTATGTATTGGTATGTTTGAATGGATGATAATATGATGGATTTATTGTGGTCATCGCATGATTTGGCATGGTTGTTTGTCGAGTCTCAATCTTATAAAACTTATACCGCTAACGGTGAGATGCAAACCCTAGTGAGCGTATTCGGTTGCCTAAGAGTGTTTTCCCTGAGTCTTTGTATCACATGATGGATTCGGATTTGTATTCTATATGCTCTTATCATTATATATTGAATTGCCTATTTATTCTTATCGTATCTCACATGTATATCTATATATGCATGTCTCTACTTTTGTATTTCCTTCTATGTACGTTTAATGTGATATGGCTGGGAGAACCCGGAGTTACTCCCCACTGACTGTGGCGTTCATGTTTTTCATGGATGAACAGGTTGCTTGATTGGATGGCTTTTTGCTTGTGGTATTTTGGGTTCGGGTGTGAGCTAGCGGGCGTTGTCCCTGGATGAAACACCTCTAGACGTTTATTAGCTAGTTTGCTAATCACTTTGACCTTTATAATATTTTGAGAGACTCCGTCTCTTTGTTGTATTTCATACTTTAGTTTGTAATTTTGACACTCCTCGTATTTTCTTCTTGCATGTATAAAAGTTTTTAAAAGCTTCATATTTCCGCTATATAATTCACATGCTTGTATGTTTTATATTTCCGCATTCGCGAGGGTTGTCACAGTTGGTATCAGAGCTTTATCGCTCCCGACGCACACACGTGAACCCTAAACTTAAACTACTTGACCTTGAAATAATAAATGAGAGATGGGTAGACTTAAGGACCTAAGGTGGTAGTCTTTGGTGTACTTGATGTTTGTTAGGTTCTAACTTGTTTGTTGATTGTGTTGAGTGATGTTATGTTTGTTTGTATCTACCGTCTTAAGGTGGATCATTGTGTTACCTAGAAGGAATATTCTCTACCGAATATTTGGAGATTGACAAGCCTAATTGAAGTGTATTTCTTCCTCATCTATGAATTCTCTCGTCCCTAATGTATTATGCTCTCTTCCTTCTATATAGGTGCTTCTTTCTCTTCCATCTTGTTTGCCTCTTGGAAATTACTCTTGATAGTTCCTCCATCTTACCATTGGTATCCTTACCTTCCCCTTGTAACATTTTTGTGGATGCCATACCCATTTGTTTGTGGTATATTATACTTGGTCGGAAGAACTTTGAATTTTGTGGAATATTAGTGATTGTTAGAATGAATTTGTGATTTGAGGAAAATGGTGTAGATCTAAGTTCACCCCGTAGTGTTGAGTGGTTGTATCCTTGAGGAAAGAGTGGTAAGATATGTTTGATGATTTTAGTGTATAAATGCCTGCCATGACTTGTGTGTAAATAGTCCATGATTTTTGATGGTGTAAGATTGAATGAGTTGGCTAGGACTTCTTAACTCATTAGTAATTTAATCTTTTGGACTTAGAAGTTTAGTATTGTTTTGAAGACCATGCGTATGATAGGTCTATTTGGTGTAAATGAGAAGCTTTAAATGATATCTTGAGGTGCGAAATACTTTTGAGGTTAAGGGACGTCTTGTGGTTTCCTATTGTGTGTTTGTGAGTTTAGGCTTGGTGGAAAAGCATTTGGCTATAGTTCTTGGATTTAAAGATATGATCTTATCTTATGGTATCGGAGACTCGTTTGAAGTAGTAAGGTTTCGTTGTAAGTTGAACCATATTACTTGAGGATTATAGATATAAGCGAGGTTCGATGATGTGAACTATGATGGAAATACCTTGGGATGTTAATGATGATGTTTGACTTGAGGTTGTAATTTGTTAATAATGAACTCGTGGGCTATATGAGTTGAAAATGACCGAGTATAAGGGAGTATTTGTTAGTCCTGCAGTTAAAGAAACCTTTGAGGTTGTGTTGAATATTTGAGCTAAAGGAATGTTACTATGCTTGAGTTGCAATTCCACATTTGGGAATCTGTGTGATATGAAAGGATAGATGAATTGGGTTGTAGTCGATTTGTCGAATTCTGGTGTACCTTACTTTGATGATTGTGGTACGATGGTCCCTTGTAAGAGACCTTTGTTTTGGATGAGTTGCTTTACTATCACCCTAAGTCTGAAAAGAGAAATTTTGTGGATTAAACCTTAAACCTTTACTCGTGCCATCATTCTTTTTCATTTCCATTCTTGAATATTTTTGTCAAGATTGATCTTTAAGAAATCGCTTGCTCGTACCTTCTTTCTTACTCGGATATCTTCATAACGCTACTATCTGCTTTGTCTCTTTCTTGACCTCGTTATTTTCAGCGTTCCTCTCTTGTAATCTCGTGCCTGATTTATTTTCGTGTTCTCCTTGAGATCCCTTGTCGTTTCCTATCTCATTGCTCCTTCATCTTTTCTCTACAAGATTGGATATTCCGTTTGTAAGGCTCAGAGAATAAGTGTAATGTATTTTGGGATTCTTTAGCTAGAATATGTGTCTTTGGATTGAGTAAATTTCATGTTGTCTTTGATCATGGAAAATAGGAGTTAAGCTCTAGGATGAATCCTAATAGTGATAATGTATCCTCTCTTGGTGATTTTAGATTTGGAGTTTGGTATTGTAGTGTTATTTTGAGAATTGAGTGGATCATGATAATAGTTCGTTGTTGTTGGGTACTATAACGGTTGCTTGGTATGTCATTTGGAAATTAGATGTCTCTAATTGGTGGATTCTAAAAGAGACTTTGCTTTAGGGAAATTGAGTCGGTACCCAAAGTTTGAGGAGTATTGTCATAAATGAAAATCGATTCATTTTGAGTTTTAGATGAACTATATGATTTGAATGGTTGCCTGATTGCCAAGTGATTGGCCATTTGTGGTTTGGAATTAGTAATTCTCTTTTATTCTTAAGGAATCATAGTTTGAGATTGAGAAATGTTCGTTGCAAGCCTTGGATAGTGAGTCCTCAGTTGTTATGGATTATAGAGTTAGAATGGTAAACCCATTTATCTTGAGGATTAGTAACCACCATAATTTGCTAATGTGACTATTTATATTTGAGGCTTCGAGCGTAGTAATGATCGAATTAAGGATGTTAGGGCGTATTAAAGAATTCTTATAAACGATAATGGATTGTGGATTTTCCCTTGTCGTGAGTCTTTGGATGAGACTAGTTGAATCTTAGATAATTATGTTTGGTTGCGTGGATTGTGTTTTGATTTTCGAGGATGAGAAAGTTCATTGTAAATTTAGGATAATGAGTTTGAAGTAAATTGGATTAAAGGATTTCATGGTAAGTCCTTTACTTTGTGGTTGTTAGCGATCATGTTTCCATAGATAAATATTTTGTTGGTAGTTTCTAGTAAGAGTTTTGATGAAACTAAGAAGATTAGAGTGCGTAATAAGTCTTTCATGTGGATTGTTAGTTGTGGAGTCTGCCGTGCCGATGGACCTTAGTAGATTCTAATTGGATTCGAATAATTGGGATTTGTTACTCGAAGTTTCGTGATTATGGAATATTTTTGTAGGATTTCTGATGATTGAAAATGATGAGTTGCAAATTGGGTAAATTGCATTCTCTTGAGAATTTGGTTTATTAGTAGAGTTAGTGATGTCGAATTCTGGTAGATCTTCCTGCCGACTTTATCTTAATCTTCCTATCCCTAAGAATTCGATTTGTTTTGTTTTTGCGTGTTTTGTATATATTTTGTTATCGTGATTTGTGAACTTGATGTTTGAGTCGCTCTATGTACGTGTAATGTCTTGTTATTTGATTTTATCTTTGAGAAAACCTTCAAATTTTCATGTTATATTTCTAATTTAACGTTTCAAAGAAGTCCAAGGATATATTTTGTGTACCCTCTTTTGGAGAAAATAGATTTCTTTACCTTTTATATTTGGATTTTGCGTTTGGTTGGATGTTTGCACTTGTTATTGGAGACGTCTGATAACTAGTCCTGCACTTACTAACGTTGTTTTGAATTTCGATTTCACTATTTCGACATTGCTTTGATTTGGATAATTAGAGTTCTCGTTCGTGACGAGCATTCTTGAGATCCGTAAGTAAGTTTCACACTTATGAAAAATCTCCTTAAACCGTTTTCGAGAAGAACCTCGTTTCATAAATGTTTCCCTTGTAAAAGCTTTCTTGTTAATTTTTAAAACCGATTCCTGTCTTTGATACTTTTGTTTTCTACTATCAAGTTTCGAGGACGAAACTTTTTAAAAGGTGGGGTGATTGTAACACCCGGAAATGTACCCTATTTTTATAGTGAAAATATTTTACGGATACTTTTCAGTGAAATTTAGTTTTAATCGTAAATTTAATTTTCCGAGTCGAATTTAGAATTTCCGAGTTCGTATTTGGAATTTCCGCGAGATTTCATGTAAATCCCGTCTTAAGCCGTCTTTGACTTTTTCTTGACTTTTGAGCCGTCTTTGACTTTCGTTGACTTTTTCCCACTTACTCTCCTCATACTCACCTTAACCTAATTCATTCACCCAACTCAACTTTTTCTTCTTCTCTAAGAAAACCCCATAAAACCTTGCCTCCATTTTTGATCCGTCTTAGATTCGTCGCTACTTTTTCGTTCTTTGCTCAAATTCTCGTAAGTTCGTCTTATTCTTCCCCTCTTAGCTTCCTCTATCCGTATTGGTAATAAAATTACCGTCTTTCTCGCTTTTTAAATTATCCTTCTTTCTCAAGGTGAATGATATTCATCTTTTATTATCTAATTGTATGTAGGTGGAGACTAGGAAGGTTTAGAAATCGATTAAAGACGCGAAAAGGTAACGATGAAGGGTTACTCGATATCATTTACGTGTTTTACATGATTTCTATGTTAGAATTCGTATTTAGAATACGATTAGAAAGCTTAGGAATTGTATTATTGATAATGATTGTTGTTAGTTGATGACTTTGATGATGATTATTGATTGTTGATAGTTGTTAGAAGTGAATCATGAAAATTGAAAATGTTTGAATGTATGTTGAAGGCTCTCGGGTGAACTGGTACCTCATGTCACGGGCGTGAAATACAAGTCACGGTCGTGACTTGTGCAGTTTCACTGCACTGACCCCTTTTCGTAAAATGAGCATAACTCCTTCGTTACTTGCTTGTTTTGGGCTTGTAACCTATCGTTGGAACCGTAAGAGGATAAGCTATCACCTCGACTTGAAATTTTGTTATTTGCATGTCTAGAACTTTAGTTATGACAGTTTGAAGTGAACCCTTGTTTTAGTTAGTTTCCAAACTTGTTGTTTTGGAGAGGCGATCTATGTTTTTATTTATTTTGCTTCTTAAACTTGGTCTAATGCTTATGTATCATGTATTGATTCATGTTTATCATAGTTACATTTATATAATGCCCTAATATCATGTTTTGTGACGGTTTTTGGTATGTCCCACTTTGAGTCGGTTTTTACAAATGATACGGTTTGAGCACTATTTTGTCTTGTGCTTTGTACTCTCACTCCCTTGGCTACCTCCACGTTCGTAAGGCTGGAATGTCGGAACGGGGAGGTATCCTACTGCTTAAATGCATGTGTTAGTGGGCATACGACGACGTTGTTGGGAGTTGAACGCTATGCGTTGATCGACCCGGCCGTCAAATGTTGTGTACTTGCGAGGTGGTGTTATTTGCATGTAGCGTACCGCTTGTTATGAGGCTTGAGCTCTTTTCCGCCTCTTTCGTGAATTGATCTACCGAATTTGGGGTACTCGGCGTCTTTGATTGACCGAGTCTTGGATGCGAAACGTCATCGCATGTCGAATCGGAAAATGGTTTATTCCGAGAGTCTGGCCAGGTTTAGACTAGGACCGGATATTTATATCTTCGTCGTGCTACCAGGATGAAATTAGTCCTACATATACAAAAATGTAGCATCGTGTATGCGTTCAGGGAAATGCTTTCTCCGTGGATGCCTGTTAATCATACTTGCCATGTGTACACGGTGCTAGTGCGTTTCATTTACCGTGAGAGATGTCGTCTTTGTGTCGTCGTTCTTGAATGCGTGATTTCATGACGTATTATTCATGGTCATTGCATGATTGGGCATCGTCTATGTATTGGTATGTTTGAATGGATGATAATATGATGGATTTATTGTGGTCATCGCATGATTTGGCATGGTTGTTGGTCGAGTCTCAATCTTATAAAACTTATACCGCTAACGGTGATATGCAAGCCCTAGTGAGCGTATTCGGTTGCCTAAGAGTGTTTTCCCCAAGTCTTTGTATCACATGATGGATTCGGATTTGTATTCTATATGCTCTTATCATTTTATATTGAATTGCCTATTTATTCTTATCGTATCTCACATGTATATCTATATATGCATGTCTCTACTTTTGTATTTCCTTCTATGTACGTTTAATGTGATATGGCTGGGAGAACCCGGAGTTACTCCCCACTGACTGTGGCGTTCATGTTTTTCATGGATGAACAGGTTGCTTGATTGGATGGCTTTTTGCTTGTGGTATTTTGGGTTCGGGTGTGAGCTAGCGGGCGTTGTCCCTGGATGAAACACCTCTAGACGTTTATTAGCTAGTTTGCTAATCACTTTGACATTTATAATATTTTGAGAGACTCCGTCTCTTTGTTGTATTTCATACTTTAGTTTGTAATATTTGACACTCCTCGTATACTTCTTCTTGCATGTATAAAAGTTTTTAAAAGCTTCATATTTCCGCTATATAATTCACATGCTTGTATGTTTTATATTTCCGCATTCGCGAGGGTTGTCACACTAAATGGGTTAGCCCTGTTCAAGTTGTTCCCAAGAAAGGAGGAACAACAGTAGTCAAAAATGAGAAGAATGAGATCATCCCCACAAGGATTGTGACGTGATGGCGTATGTGTATTGACTACAGAAAGCTGAATCAATCAACTAGGAAAGATCACTATCCTCTACCTTTCATTGACCAATTGCTAGAGAGGTTAGCTTGCCACAAGTATTTCTATTACCTAGATGGTTACTCAGGATTTTTCCAAATCCCTATCCACCCTGAGGACCAAGAGAAAACCACCTTCACCTGTCCCTATGGTACTTTCGCTTATCGCAGAATGCCATTTGGCTTGTGTAATGCACCTGCCACTTTCCAGCGTTGCATGACCAGTATCTTCTCAGATTTTGTTGAATCTATCATGGAAGTATTTATGGACGACTTTAGCGTCTATGGCATTTCCTTTGATAATTGTTTGACAAATCTATCCAGAGTTCTAAAACGCTGTGAAGAAGTCGACCTTGTTCTCAACTGGGAAAAGTGTCACTTCATGGTGAACGAAGGTGTGGTTTTAGGTCACATCGTTTCAGAAAGAGGCATAGAAGTGGATCGAGCTAAGATCCAAGTTATTGAACAGCTGCCACCCCCTGCTAATGTAAAAGGAATCAGGAGTTTCCTTGGCCACGCTGGTTTCTACCGACGATTTATAAAAGACTTTTCAAAGATAGCCAAGCCCCTGACTGAGCTCCTTTTCAAGGATGCACCTTTCAATTTCACAAAGGAATGCCTTGAGGCATTAAAAAAAATCAAACGTGCTTTGATCACCGCACCTATAATCCAGTCGCCTGATTGGAATCTGCCCTTTGAACTGATGTGCGATGCGAGTGATTATGCCGTAGGAGTTGTTTTAGGGCAAAGAAAGGAAAAGTTTCTTCATGCGATTTACTATGCTAGTAAAACCCTAGATCCTGCCCAAATCAATTATGCCACCACTGAGAAAGAACTTCTCGCCATTGTCTATGCCTTAGACAAATTTCGCTAATACCTAATAGGATCAAAAGTTATTGTCTACACTGACCATGCTGCCTTAAAATATCTGCTTTCAAAGAAAGAGGCAAAACCTAGACTTATCCGATGGATCTTACTCCTTCAAGAGTTTGATTTAGAGATCCGGGATAAGAAAGGAGCAGAGAATGTAGTCGCTGACCACCTCTCAAGGATATGAGTAACTGAAATAGGATTACCAACGCCAATTAATGATTCGTTCGCTGATGACTCATTAATGGCAATTACGGACTCTTCTCCTTGGTATGTGGATATTGCCAACTTTCTTGTCAGTCGCCAGTTACCCTCCGACCTTTCTTATAACCAAAGAAAGAGATTTTTGCATGATGCACAATTCTTTGTTTGGGATGACCCCTATCTTTTCAAGCAGTGCTCTGATGGTCTTTACAGACGTTGTATCCCCCAGTGGGAAGTAAAAGGAGTTTTAGAAGGATGCCACTCATCTCCTTATGGTGGTCATCATGGTCCGTCCAAGACCGTAGCCAAAGTCTTACGATCCGGGTTTTTCTGGCCCTCGATGTTTAAAGATTCAAGAGACTTTGTTATGGCTTGTTATGCTTGTCAACGAATGGGTCAAATATCCAAAAGACATGAAATGCCTCAACACGGCATATTAGAAGTCGAGATATTCGATGTCTGGGGTATTGACTATCAAGGACCATTCCCTTCTTAAAATGGAAATCGTTACATTTTAGTCGCTGTCGACTATGTTTCAAAGTGGGTAGAAGCAACTGCCACCCCCACCAATGATGCTAGAGCTGTGATACGACTATTTAAGAGGATCATCTTTCCGCGTTTTGGTGTACCCAGAGCCGTGATAAGTGATCGAGGAACTCATTTCGGAGAAAAACAGTTAGACACTCTACTTGCCAAGTATGGTGTGTATCACAGACGAGGATTAGCCTACCACCCTCAGACCAGCGGTCAAGTAGAAGTTTCGAACAGAGAGCTAAAAACAATTCTTCAAAAAGTAGTCTCGAAATCTAGAACTGATTGGAGTAATAAGCTCCATGACACCTTATGGGCTTATCGCACAGCTTTCAAAACCCCGATTGGAACATCTCCCTATCGGTTGGTTTATGAAAAGGCCTGTCATCTCCCTGTTGAGTTAGAGTACAAAGATCACTGGGCTATCAAAGAACTCAACTTAGACAGTAAGCTTAGCGCTAAAAGACGACTTTTGCAACTGAATGAGCTAGAAGAGTTTCGTTTGCAAGCTTACGAGAATTCTAGGATCTATAAAGAGAAAACGAAGCGTTGGCACGACAAGAGGATAATCAGAAAATAATTCAATGTCGGTGACCAAGTACTTCTCTTCAACTCCCGTTTGAAAATTTTTCCAGGAAAACTTCGATCAAGATGGTCTGGACCATTCACTGTCACATATGTAAGCAAATACGGTTATGTGGAAATAATGGCTAGTAATGGTGAAACATTCAAGGTCAATGAACACCGATTGAAACTCTACTACAACATTTCCATGATCGGATGCTTAGATACTGTCTATATAGAGCGTCAATCCCCAACCAGATGATTCCAGAGAAGAATTTGTCGAGCGGGACGTTAAACCAGCGCTTCTCGAGAGGCAACCCGTGTTTCCTTTACTTTTTGCATTTTATTTTTGCTTTACCTTTTTCGTTGTTTTGTTAGATTTACTTTGCAGATGAAAGAGTTTTTGAAGAATCTATAAAGACCTTCCTTGTCATGTCCAAAAGACTAGCTTGGGGGAGTCCGCGCTGACTAGTAAGCTTCACTCTCCTTTCATCTTTTTCCCTTTTTACCCTTCTTGAGCATCTCGTTGCATATTTAGTCTTTGTGCTCGCATTGAGGACAATGTGATGTTTAGCTTGGGGGAGGGAATGCATTTTCCCATTTTGCATTTCATTTGTTTATATTTTTCAAATTTTTGAATAAGAGAAAAATTTAAAATTTTGAACATAATTAAATGCTTTTCATGCTTTGCTTGCTTGTTTACTATGCTATCATGTTACATTTCCCAAACTTAGAGCTTTCAAAAGATAATGATTCAATATTCATTGAATTGTGCATACATGGGGAAGTCTTGTACACAGTAGGCATGGAATGAATCTATAGATGAGTACGCTTGATCTTGACATTTGGCAAGTTACATATATTGTAAGGTAGAACCTCCTTAGGCTGGTACATCTATACCCAGTCTCATTTAGGTGTGAGTAGTTCTCCTTGTGATGTGTGTCATGTCAAAACACATAAGTATGGTTCTCATTTCATTCCTATAAGCATTGCATTCATGATTCACTAAGATGGGTGCTCTTTTGAGAAGATTTTGTTCTTTTATGTCAAAGTGAATTTGGGAGAACCAAAATGTTCAAGAAGTGATGTTATGTTCAGAAAGAAAGAAAAATGAAAAAATCGAAAAAGAGAAAAAAAACAAATCGAAAAAAAAGAAAGAAAAAGAAATAAAATAAAAGAAGTTGTGAGTATCTCCTCAAAATGTCAATTCAATGTTTAGAAGGAGTTCACTCTTGTGTTTCGTGTGTAATAAGCCAATCCGTTCCTTCTGGCTTCATTATTTGTCTTTTGGGAATTAATCGAAAGTTTGGATTGAGTATTCATTTATCATTGGTCAGTTGCTAGCTCATTCTAAACTTCACATGACCATAACTGTTTATCCACCTTTCACCCATTTCCCAAAGCCTTCATATTTTTTTTCCGGCTTCTCTTCTGAATGCATTGTGATCTTTGACTTGTGTTTTGAATTGTTTACCATATTATACTGCGGACACATTTTTATAAGACGTAGATAGATGAGTGTCTCTAAAACATATACATATAAAGAAATCACCTTTTACATACAATGAGTGTTCGAGTGTGCCGTGAAAGTCCATTTGTCAAAAGATCATGCAAGAGCCGAAAATTCTGTAGTGAAATTCTTTGTGCTGCGCCGTTATGTAAATCTCATCCATGTTTATGTATCATTCTTTCCCACGTTGTTTTTGGGTTATGAGTCATTATGTTTCCAAAGTTTTACGTTGAGATTTGTTTCTTGATGGTGTAGTAGCCAATGCTTGCAACCCTTGTCCCGGTATTGTTTGTTATGTTTGCTTGAGGACAAGAAAAGGTTTAGCTTGGGGGAGTTTGATAAGCGAATATTTGTATGCTTTTAATCCCCAATTTAGCTCGGTTTTGTATGTCATTTGTGCTTTGTTAAGCCACTTTATGAGCTAATATCGTCTTCAAGGCGAATTTCTATGTTCTAACCTGTTTTGTAGGGAAAGTAACGTTTCTACGCCCTTTTTCTATATTCCCGAGCATTTGCCTAGAACCCGATGTGACACCCTCAAATTTGCGGAAAGAAAAAAATAATTTAAATACATAACAAAGGGTGTCTGAAATAAAAAGGTTCATTACAAAACGGAAATAATATTATACATAGAAATTATACAAGACGGGAGACATATCTCCCGTATAAATACGGAAATAAAACGAGTGTATAATAATATACAATCTAAGAACCGAATATAGGTCCAAGGTAAATACTGCGCTCGCTAGCTCGTCAATGTACCCAATGTATGCATCACAAACCTGCCAACCGCATTAAATATAAACACGGAAGCCACAGTCAGTGGGGAGTAACTCCGAGTTCTCCCAGCCACGAAATGTCGAGTTTAATGAAACATGAATAACATAAAAGCAATGTATATGGAAAATACAAAACTTAACATATATGATATGCTTTTCATGTTATGAAACAATTAACTAACATATAACCTATCATATGAAAGCTATCATGTGAAACCGATAATAAAATATAACAAGAGGTAGGGAAGCTGGTATGCTAGCTCAGAGGTTACCATGTAACATGGCCATGATACACTCAAACCCTAATCAACACGTAATCATGTGAATCAGTTAACAATCGGGAATCCAAACTCTATCAATCTTAGCCGGCTTGCATCTCACCTTCTAAAACTCATAGAATCATACAAACATGAAAGACAAATACTTCTACAAACAGGCATAAGTTCCTAGTACAGTCAATAGACGACTTCTGTAACTCGAGGCTATACCACAAGGTATGAAAACATCCTAGTCCTAGACTGATCAGACCTAGCGACAACAGCTATTCCATTCCCCGTCCCATGACATAACCGTCTATGAGAAACTCTACTAGGCGACCCCCTAAGCAGAGATGGCTAGTACTTACGCTGGCTCCCTTCCCAAAGCGGAACTCTTAGGATGCCATGCCCCCGGCTTGGTATCAAAAGGCCCAAGCCAGTGACACAAAAGCTATCAAGCAGTGAACTATATACTCGTTAAAGATAGTAAGGCCTATCAATGTCATGGTCCAAGCTACTCATTTAGAATTAGAATGGTCAAGACGCCATAGACTCATAATTCTCTATGGGTACTTAGTCAACACGACACCAACCATATAATAAAACAGTCACGGGAAAAACATCCTATCATGTGACTATTGCATATAAATCGTAATCAAATATCATATCGCCTCATATCTACTAAGGCTAAATCATTAATTAAATACAACCTTACCTGAAGACAAATCCCCGACCCGAGTCCCGCGACGGGTCATCAGTCAAATCGGGGCTGACTAGATCTTAGTTTGACCAAACCCGTTGGATCAAACCGGCTAGAAACAGAGTCTTATCACATAGACATAAAATCAACATATTCATTACATGTTATTTTAATAAAACTTCTACCATGTGAATTAGATTATATTATACCCAAAACCCCGTTTGACTTAAAGGATATTAAATTAAACTACGGTCTCGTCTTATAATTTCTAACATGTGAGAAATAATAATTTAATGAAAACCTTTTTAATTAAATATTTTTACTTATTAATATTTCTCGCTTGCTAATTATTACAAAACGCGATAAAAATGACGATAACTCAAAAACCGTCACAAGTCCCAAAGTGGGACCCACGGGCTGAGTGGGCCGGACCCCACATGGGCCTGAATGGGCCCCCGAGCCTAATTGGGCTGTTTTGGCAGATTTTACACTTTTACAAAAAACCGTTTCTTAATTATTTCCCGCATGATTAACATAATTAAAACCCGTCAAAACAACCACATAACAATCAAACATCGGCACAACCCAAAGACCAAAACCCGGACCCACCATGAACCAGCCCAGACCGGGTCTGAACCGGCCTGGACCGGCCGGTTTGGTCCGGTTCACCACCACCACCATTTCCGGCCACCACCAAACACCAACCCCAAATTCCAAATTAATTCTAACATGTTTTTAATTAACAACATCCATTTTTAAACAACCAATTCAACCATCCATCATACAAAAATCATCATTATGAAGAAATCATAAAAATATAACAAGAACACTAACTTAACATGTTACTAACTAAAAATCCATAAATCATAAAAACATGAACCAAAACAAAGATGAACAAAAAACTAAATAAACAAAAGCTAAAGGCTATGTTACTAACTAAAATCATAATTAACCATAACATGAACCAAAAACTAAAGGCTATGTGACATTTATTCGTCGAGTAAAACGGAATTGTTACCTTAGCTAGCAAAACAATTAGCACCAAAATAATAAGAAGTATATATAATAAGAAACCCTCCTACTAATCTTCACCCAAAATATACGAGTCTCCAAACTCGTCTTCAAAATCTTCCCCTATAAGAAATGACAAGAAAAACATTATGCGAACTTCAAATTGATTTTCCACTAATTAAGTGTTTGAAAACGATTTGTCGGAATTTAAATAACACCGTACGTGAAGATGGGGAGCGAAGAGGAGAGTCCGAGAACTAATAAGTTAGGACGGATTTAATTAAGAAATGAAGATTTTATGAAGGTTTTGCTCAAGAACGATGATGAACAATTGAAAAACACGAAGAACAAATGAAGAACGATTAAAGAAAGTGATATTTTGATCTTTATTTGATTTGTTGAAAAATGAAAAGTTGTTAGTGAGTGGAGTGTTGTGTGAGCCGTGTAAATATAGGCCAAGATGGATGTCGGGTTTTGAAATTATTGTTACGGAATTGACTCGCGATTAATAATTATTTTACGGGAATCGATTAAATATAATTAACGATAAAGTTAATTATACTAAATATCAAGATATTATGTTATTAAAATGAAAAGAAAGAAAATATCAAGGTCAAAGAGAGGACAAAGGAGACGTGAGAAATGAAGACAAATCGGGTCTGTTTTTAAGCGATTGCGGAATTAAAGTTGACAGACCGATAAAGTTACAAATATCTTAGATATTATTATTAGTTTAATCATATTAATTAAAAGATCTAACATGAGTGAAAAATAGGTGACATGGGCGTGTGAAATGGAGAGGAATCGGGTCTGATTTTGAGCGATTTGCGTAATTGTAAACGGACGGCATCGATAAAGCTACAATATCTTAGATATTTGTATAGTT
>JAIUZE010075219.1:5891-35345 GCA_022085475.1 Heliosperma pusillum
AGTGGATTAAACACCCACTAATGACCATTTTCTTGTTTTCATCTCAACCCTTCATTTCCAAGATCCAATGGCTCACAAAAGGACTTATGGACTCACTATTTCTATAAGGACTCACATGATCCTTTCTCTCTCTCTATATATATATATAATGTGTAAAAATAGGTTGTAAACTAAATCAATTACATTATGTTAATACAATATTTCTATCATTCCCTCAAAATAACAAGAATAACCACCAATTATCAGTATAAAATAATATTTTAACTATAAACTTTTCATTAAAAGACAATTGTTCTATTTGACCTCCCAAATGGACTATTATTCAATTTTATTTTAATTAAAATACTCTAAACGATAATCTCTTCATTAAACTATACACTATACTCCGTATAAAATAAAATTATGAATTGTTATTACTAGCTTTATAACATGAAAAGTAGTTATACTAATTTCTGAAATTTATAAAATAATATAATTTGATTAATGGTACAAAAAAAAACGGTTTTCATTAAAATATCAAAACAATATCATTAGTTGTTTGATTAATTTTGTATTTTCAATTATTTTTTTCAAATCAAAATGTAAAATGTAATTAAGGATAAGAAATCTAAAAAATTTAATGTTTTCATTTAAAAAATTATTTATAGATATAATACACTGAAAAGTAACCCCTATATATGGGTCTATATTAATTTTATAAACAGTGAATAATGAATATGTACTAATATGATAAAAACTTTAGCCCGAATCTTTGTTGCATTATTACAAACTTTAGAGTGTGAGGGGTTTGGCATAAGGGGGTTGTGACGTTGAAATAGGAATTTATTTCTTCTAAAATGGTATTTATTCCCCTACAAATTAACAAAACGGGTTGAGTTTTAACTTATTTATCTAAAATAGTCCACGTCATCACCGAAGTTAGGGTTAGACTCAAGTCGCTTTTCCGCTCAGCGACCATAGCCAAAGTGTCACTTGATCCCAACCCAAACCTCAAAATGCTACTTCAAAGCAAGTCGCTCACTGGGAGAGAGACTTTACATGAAGTTGTCGTCCCCCCACAGCGGCCATGTTATTTTTTTATAATTGGGAATGAACGAAATAAGAAGGAAGGAGAAGTTTGGTGGAATTATACCAGCGAAGTAATTCGTTGACCCGAGATTTTTTTTAAAATAAAAATAGGGTGATATTAATACAATAGTATTTTTTTTTGACAACTATATTAGTACAATAGTAATCCCCTATATATTAAAACACAAACATTTACTCAATCCTCCTTCACCCACCTCATCAACCATTAATTTTTTGCATTTCTTTATGGTGAGCCACCATCCACTCTTATTTCTTTAATTTCCATTTCTCAACTCCACAAACCAAGTATTTATAATTTAATAATAATTTTTCTTTTTCAAAAGTATAAAAACAAAACAAAGACTGAGTATTACTGAATATTATTGTAGCTCAAAAACAAAAATTAATAACAAATTAAAAAAATCCGACAAGGCAGCAATTTTTTTTTTCTTTCAACGATTTATTATTCATAAGCAAAAGTATTAAAAAATATTAAATTTTTAGTTCATTAATTCAATGGTACATTTTATTAGGAGAAATAAAAAGGAATAGTTAGAAAAGAAGATACTTTTTAAATACAATATTTTCACAACACTATATTGTACGAGTACTATGTTTTTTTTAATCCTTTATATATTAAATTGAGTATTTAAAATCTCTTAATTATAAAATCAAACAAGTTCAAAATAACACGTCAAGAATTATTCATAATTAATCATAATTTTCTTTTTTCATGATTGACAAAAATTAGAAAGTCAAACTTGATTATTAAATATAAATTATGTAGAAAGGGTGTAAATTACTAATATTTGATATACAACATACCTATACAATTTGGGGAGTGTTAATGCCACGCAAAAATCGCTAATGTCACTCACTTTTGTGAGAGTATGTATATACATTATATTAATCATACACCCACAAAACTGAGTGGCGCGAAGGATTTCCGAGTGGCATTAGCAATCCCTTACAATTTGTATTAAAAAAAATCTCAAAACTAAATAAAAAATTATTATTTACCTAAAACTCAAACCTTTGAGACATGCAAACACAAATCTTCTTTTTTATATCAGATAATTCAATCACAAATAAAATTAAAAACTTGGGTTTTCATTGATGATGTAAATGAAGAGATTTGACCAATTGGTTTAAGATTTCAATTTGTGCTAAAAGTTGGGTTTGCATTGATGATATCTATAAATAATATAAAAAGGCAAGACTAAAGAATTTACATAACAATCTCTTATAACTCAAAATCCTATGTGGCACTCTTACAAATAATTTCATTTTTATTCCTTTTTACAAATTACAAACATCATAAATTTATAAATGTGCTCATAAATAAAAATAAATAAAAAAAACTAAGGAATAAAAAAATATATAATAAATGCCAAAATATATATATTAATGAGCTAAACTTTTCTTATTCTCCTATAAATGTGCTCATAAACAAAAAAAAGAAAAAAAACTAAGAAATAAATAAAAAGGATACTAAATGCTAAAATCAATGGAATAATAAATAAAAACTAGGAAATAATATGTATTACATCTCACAAGGCTAAGTCATACTTTTCCTTAAAATTAAATACACATAACTAATATCTATCTATCTATACAACATGTTACCTGCTTATAAGTACAATAATGTTTTTTAAAAAAAATATCGGTTTAAACACAATAAGTAAATTAAAACAAACTTTTTATTTTTCTCGCATAATTTTTGTTATCAATCTATCTTATTTTTTTTTTTAACTTATGTTTCTTTTATTTAATGGGATGACCCTTTTATTTTCCCTTACCATTATTATACTTGGATTTATGATATTATAGTAATAACTTTTTATGTTCCCTTTCATTCATAAAATCTTTCTTCTTCCTTCAAATAAATTATTAAAATCAATGCTAGATTAATTACAAAATATTCTTATATAACTCTCATAAAAATAACCCGATTTTCATTTTTATTCAAAAAATTGGTAGGTAAAGTATATACATTTAAATAAATTAATTCGGTTTTTATCTTTATTTTGTTTTGAATTAATAGTTAGAATCTTACTTTGTTAATGTTTTTTGTGATTGTATTCAAATTGCAAGAGGATGACATACTCGCATATCAGTAGCATTGCATTAAATTGAAAAATAAAGGTTATGGATTTTCTTTACACTTTTCTTTTGGTTTGTATACTCTTTCATTTTTGTTGGTTTTTTTCTTTTATTATTGTGTATGTGCAATATCAAATGGTAGTTTGAGTCTATGATAAGTGCGTGGTGACATTGTTACACTATATATTCTAATCCTTGATATTAATTAGAAATTTTTTGTACATTGTACAAGATTGTCTTTTAGTACTCTTTCGCGCATTTTAGCTTTCCGTGTAACACTTCTGTTCTATTTGTATTTTATGTCAAATAGGTTATAAATCAAATGTCTTAGTCGACGTGTCGAAGTATGCCGCAAGGATGTCAATTTGTTCTTTTAACAGTGCCCAATGTGGAGTATGTAATAGAATATCTTGCATGGTTATTGGTTGGAAACAAATGCTCATTCTCCAATTCGTTTTTCCAACTTCAAATGCTTTCAAGCCTTTAAATCATTTTTTTCCACTAAGTATGTTTTCTTTTACTTACAAAATTTCCATGAGAAATGTTGTTTTTGTATTGATCTGTGTATATTATTATCTTTTCTCATTAATTAAGAAAGCTAATAATTTTTACGAGGATAGTTTTTATTGTAATTTTGTATGAGTGAAAAAAAAGCATCTATCCTTAAATCTCATCGAACATATATGTTTAAATCTCTATTGATTATGCTATTTCGGAAAATTTGTACTTAGTTTGGTTAATTTTTTACTACATATAATTGTCAAGTCCCCCTCTAGGGTACTACTCCTAACTTTCCTCTGTTACTCTTACTTTCACTTTTAATGATATATGTACTACGAAGTATATTGCTAGAAAATAAATATGACTTAGTAAAATTATGTATCTTTACTTCCTTGGAATAGAATTTGAAATTGCTCAGATGCATAAAAGTCACCGATAATAAGAAATGTATAAATCCTTCTGATAACTGAAAAGAGATATAGAAATGAAACTAGAATGATATTATTGTTCAACTGATACATTTTCTCGTGTATCATCGCTAAAAAAATTTCTCACATCAAATTTATTTTAAAGTTTATTAAATGAGTATTGTTTCTAAATTTTATTTGTATAAAGCAACAATTTATTAACTTCTTTCTAATAGTTTTATTACATTATTTAGGTCTTTCACTATAAACTATGTTTTTGTATAGAAATGTCGATTCATTAAGTAAACAATCAAGTCGTGAAGGTATAAGAGAAAAAGATAAACATCGTATGTCCAATAAAGTTTTATCCTACAATTCATTGGTAAGTAGTAACTCTTTTTTTTAAATAAGTTTAAGCAGAAAACTCTCTCCTTATTTTAATAAGGAGTTAAACCTCAACACTACAAGTTCAACGATGTGTATGTACAAAAATTTATTTTCATAGGCTGATTTTTTAATTTTATAAATAAAAAGTTGAGACATGTGTATAAATATGATAGTCATATGCGCACACATATTTAGCAGCAAACTGCACAAATAAATAGAAAATAAACTTCCAAGAAAAGTTGGTACAAATTATACTATATATATACTATGTGATTCAATAGTGGGCCAATAAACTATATGAATACTATCGTTCGACTAAGGGATATACAAAAGTCATTTCACAAATATTTTTGCCAATACGTTGGAAATCCATTGAGCTTAAAAGGGAAGATGTTACAAAGTTGACGAATTGAGAGAAATTGTAGGTGTATTTGCTAAAAAAGTTTAACAATCTTCGTTGCATTAAAAAAAACCCTATAATTTTAGCCTAATCAATAAGACAAAAATAAGTTGTATTTTGACAGAGCGCGTTCTACGTATTATTCATATCGTCTTTAATGACTAAAGACATTGTGTAAAATTCAGTAATAAAATATTATTATTATCCAATCATTTAAAGATTATACATGTTTATTTACATTAATTTACCTTTTTCTTTTTACTAGAATATGTTATATAATAAGGATTAGTACTAAATGTCCACGCTTTTGTTTCTTTGCTAGAAAAAAATAGGGCAAAGGTTTTAAGAACGCACCAAAATGATAATAGAAACAAAAAATTAAGTACCAAACCCATCCCGTGTATTGCACGGGCACAAAAACTAGTTATCGGAGTAAAATCAAGAGCTTAGTATATTGATGTTTTATGTTTAAGTTTTTTCTTCTATGGAGTTAATCTTTACACAATTAAAATAAAGTATCATTTTTGATAGTACAACTCTTACTGGACTCTTTTACATTAAAGAATTATACGCTTTTGATTTTCTAAAGCCAAAATATATAAAATGATAATACGAGATCTTTAAAATTTGTTTTAGTTTAATTTCCACAAAACCAAATTAAATTTCTAAGAAATAGGTGTACGACTTAAAAAATGGGTAATTGTTAGACAATAGGGGTTGTAATCGCGTATCCGTAAGATGATGCAATTGTTATTTCGACACGTCGGGCGAGGATGTTAACAAAAGTCTCACTCGCAACGGCGGTGGTGTAATGTGGTTATGCATTAAAGTTGGCAAATGCGGGCATGGAGTGCCCTTTCTCCACATATGCCCCGCAAAAATGACACCCTTACTTTTACATCTTTTTCTTTTTACAAATTTATTTTTTTAATCAAAATCCGAAAGGATGGTATATAAGCAACTTCACAACACTATAACATTATTAAAAATAATAACATAAAGAATTCTTACCATATTTGTTAAGATCCTCTAGGTCAAAGTTATCCTACAATATTATTCTTATATTCTTTAGTTGATCATATTCTTGTACTATAAGCTACATATTACGGCTGACATTATACTTCTAGGGTTTAGTTTGTGTTATTACTTCTTTGTATAAATAGTTTAGACATGTACAAGTTCATTATGCAATTTTAATAATGAAACCTTTCTTTATAAACTTAATAAACATAACATTAATTCTTAAATTTTAGACGATCTTAAACAAGACCTATTCCATAACATATGACTTACAATATAAATTTTATTGCAACATTTGTTATATCAAAAATATCAAAAAAGTCTCGTGCAATTTTGCACGGGCTTAAAACTAGTTGTGTTTGAAACTTGGAAAAAAAAATAATTCATTGGTACATTGGTGTGTTCACTAGGGATGTCAGTGAGGCGGGTACAAGTGGATACCGCCTCACACCCACCCTAATTGAGGCGGGTATGAGTAGAGCTTTGGCGGGTGCTGGGGCGGGGATATGGTTTTGCGTCTTACCCACTACATACCCGCCTACCCGCCAATCATAAAAAAATTTGATAGTATTATGTTAATAATAGCTATTTTATAAAGTTTTTTACTAACTTCTTTTGTAGAAAACTCGAATGATAAAGATAAAATCAAAAAAATGGAAATTAATAGGGAATTAAGCCAAATTTTACGGAAATTTTTTATCGAAAACAATTATGGTGTAGCGGGTTAATGTGTAAGTGGGGCGGGTACGGTTTTATATTTCTACTCGTTGGAGCGGGTACAATTTTGGATACTTGTACCCGCCATGGGTAATGGGGCGGGGATGGATACGAGAGTTTCTTGGTGGGTATTGTAGACACCAAAATTTTATATTTTGTATCTATTATTTTATATAGTATATTTAGTATTTAAAAAAAATATTGTGATAATATCCTAAGATACTTAAGATATTTAATTATTGTGTTGCCCTTTAAGATACTACAAATTTAAATATAGAGTTTGTGTTTAGGGTTAGAGGAGAGCAGATGGATTAAGTAAAAAAAACTCCGTCTTTTTACTATCAAATTATGGGTAAGACAAAATAAGTCACAAAAAGACTTCATCATCTTCATACGAGATTAAGTCGATAAGGCCTTGATAGACACTATCAAAACAAGAATTTGTGTTTGAGAGATAAGGACGATCCATGTCGCCAATCGCCATGTCGGTCATGTAGTGTTAATTGTTAAATAATTATATTGAAGTTTGATATTAACACATCACATGGGGCTTCCTACTATCCTTCTCCAAGCGTTACGTGAGTACGTGACCATTTGGAATCGCAACTACTTGGAAATGTTGGAATGACTTGTGCGCACTGTCCTTGAACTTTTCAGAGTGCTTCCTCGTTTAGCCTCTCTTAAAACCGTCGTCACATTCAATATAATACGGATTAAATATTATCACATATAAATATAAATATTATCACATATAGATAGTTGGGACTTGGAGAAAATTTTTGCCAATTTTTAGGCGTTTGTTTTTTTTCTTTCCCAATAATTTCACGCATTTTTATTGTTTAAAACGGATATATTCGTCTGAAACAATAATATTTGGTGGTTCTTGTATTTCCCTTCTTTCGTATAAAACGATTTTCATACAATTGTTATTTGTTAAATTTTTTATACAAAATAATACTCCCTCCTAGTCGGTCATTTCTTCCCTCTTTCCTTATTGGGTAAGTCGGGTTTTCTTCCCTCTTTCCCTTTTTGGATGTGGGGTTGTGTGTTTTGTGTGGTATAAATTTATTTGTATGTGGGGTAGTGTGTTTTGTGTGGTCCAAATTCATTTCCTTAATTTTTGTGTAAAAGGAAAATGGGAAGAAATGAGTGACTAGGAGGGAGGGAGTATAAAAGACTGAAATTAAAAGCATTATATATTTGTAAAAAGATTAACCCATAATCTGACTTTTATTACTCCAACCTTTCAAACCCACTCCTCCCCTTTCTCTTTTGGACACTATACACGGTTAAGGAAAATCTTCATTATTCTCGATAATTTGTAAAAGAAAATATATCCATCTGGAATCTTGTTTGCTTCGCCATTAAAAATACAATAGGATTTGAACCGTTTGGTGTCCGGCCTCGCCTATGCTACCTCTATTTACCCGCGTTTAAATTTTATTTTATATGAATATAATTGCGTGAAAACTTGTCTAACTCAAATATTTAACATTTATAATATGACATATCTTAAGATTATAAAATTTATAAATAAACTATGAGACACATTCACTACTTTTACTGTTAATATAATACAGCAGGTCTTCTGAGAGACAGTATTTAAATAAACTTATTGAGAGGCCAATGATAAGTTGATGGAAAAATGGTATACAAAGTAATTAAATGAATATATATACTATAAAATGGAATACTAATAAAAATGGTTACAATATACGGAGTATGATAAAATAGGTACAACTGTTATGAAATCATGTACCGAACGAAAAGACATTTTGAGTTACAATCAATAATAATAAGGGTACAAAAGTTATACAAAGGGGTACGATATAATGATCTCTCAATAACTTAGTGAGAGACCGTCTCTCCAAAGTTTTTGTGTAATTCTATTACTTTCACGACATCACTGTTAATCTTACTACTTTTGGTGTTTAGCCCCGTCCGGGCTATCTCTATTTACCATTTACATTTTATTGTATACGAAACTAGTTTAGATATCATGCAATTGCATGGTTTTTTAAGAGCGGGGTTTATATGAAAAAAAAACAGAAAAGGTAAAAAAATAATATTATATTTTTATATTAAACGTTAAAACATGTTGTTAGAACTATAATCGATTGTTTTTTTCATTTTAAT
This sequence comes from Heliosperma pusillum, assembly GCA_022085475.1. Classification (NCBI taxonomy): domain Eukaryota; kingdom Viridiplantae; phylum Streptophyta; class Magnoliopsida; order Caryophyllales; family Caryophyllaceae; genus Heliosperma; species Heliosperma pusillum. Next base: position 14,631 of record JAIUZE010075219.1, read on the forward strand.
TTTAATAAAACCCTTATGATTTTATGGTCGAAAATTATTTAGATTCGGTACTTATGAAGTTTTTTTTTTATGGATCTCTATTTTTCATATTTTGCTTCATAATTTTAGAATTTGTGAGACTTACAATTTTATTTATAGTGATTTTTAGCAACAAAACTTAATTTTAGGATGACCATTGTCACGTGTCATAGTTGGTACTCTAGTAGTCTAAATGACCTCGGCACTCCGGGGTTTGTTATATAAGTGACTCTTTTATTTAATTCCAGTTTACCTTTGTCTCAACAAAAAAAGCGTAAATATGCTAAGTGGAAGAAATAGTGGGAATATTTTATAAGAAAAAACATACTCATATATTTGAAATTCGTATTGATTAAAATCAACACATTGACGCGCTTAATTCGTATTGATAATATTTGAAATTTTGAATATTACTCATATATTAAGGGTCTCATATTTTATTATGACTATAAAGAATACGAGGCGATCATCATAAGGGCCTCCACCTAATATTTGGAACAAGACCTCTATGTTCCATTGGCCGCCCTTGGATTTGAGTCTTGGCTTGTTAGTTGAGTATATGTTTGTATATGTGGATGGTTTGATTGGATTAGTCATAGGATTATATTGCATTGTGTTAAATTTCATAATCGGGTCTGGGTCCAACCCGTACTGAGGAGAGATAGTCCACTTTATAAACACAAGGGGGTTCCACTCTAAAACCAATTGGCAATAGAGGGAGTAGCCCATTGCCTTATAAGGTGGAAACTCTCTCCTCTTTTTATCAATGTGGGATTACACTCACATGTGGGAAATCGGGTGAATCAGGTTTCTTCACACTCCCCCTCACATGTGAGCCCACTTCAAATCAGACTGGGGGGCTTTCTGGCCTCTCTTCCAGCTGTCAAGCAAACCGTGTTATTTTTTAACGGCTGCGTTTTTCTTAGCCCAGTTTTTCTTTTTCTTTTTATGCCCAGGTCTTTTTACCACGGGCTCTGATACCATGTTAAATTTCATAGTCGGGCCTGGGTCCTACCCGAACTGAGGATAGAGAGTCCACTTTATAAACCCAATGGGTTCCACTCTAAAACCAATTGGCAATAGAGGGAGTAGCCCATTGCCTTATAAGGTGGAAACTCTCTCCTCTTTTTATCAATGTGGGATTACACTCACATGTGGGAAATCGGGTGAATCAGGTTTCTTCACATTGTATGCCATTGTTGATGATTGACACCACTTGTATCGAACATGACACATTCTCAAGTCGTGATGTTTTTGTTATTTGATTATGTCGAATCATGCTTGAAATGCTCTTGGTTATGTGTGTTTTAAAATAATATGGTTGGGAGCAGCGGTGGGTCTTAGGCTATCTGGGCCTGGGTCCGGCCCACCCTCCTTTTTAGTTTAAATATAGTATTTTAACTACAATATGCATTAGACTAAGTTTATCCCAAGACCAAATATGAGTCTTACTAATAGTAAAATACTATTATTTTATTATTAATATTCAACTTAAATTTACTTATTCATACCACTTTATCCCTCAAACCTATTAAAAATCTCAAACACAATAAATAGGACCCACCCTTACACACACATAACACTATTTATAAGTCTTAAAGTGGGTCTTGGATTTCCAAGACCCATCATCAGATTTCTCTACAGTAGTCTTTGCTTTATCCATAAAATTCTACAAATATGATGCTCAGACTCATGCTCAGACCTCCCCTCAGACCCGTATAAACACAGCCTTACAACTACTATAATTAAGTGGTTTTCATGGTAACCAACCCCAGGGGAGACCAGGGTTCGAGCCCCACTATCTACATTATGTTTCTTTTTATTTTTAATATTGCAATTTTACATCTATAAGTTACCAAATTTGGTATTCGGCCCACCTTGACATTTTGCTCAAGGTCCGCTACTGGTTTGGAGAACCTCGAGTTAGTCCCCACTTACTGTGGCATTCATTTTTAATAAAAGAATAGGTGGAAGATAGTATTTTTTAGATTATGAAAATAAATTGTTTTAATGTAAACCTCGAGTTAGTCCCCAGCATTGGAAGAGATTGTACCTGTTCTAGTGACATCATGACAAGGCACATGGTTCTTGCCCTTCTTGCTGGAGGCCAAAGGGTCGAATGGATAAGTGACATGTTTGTCATTTAGATTGAGGGCGAGATGGTCAACTAAGGAATGCAGTTCACGGTTGACATCTTTATTATTTGGGTCAAGACTCAACGCAGACTCAAAGTCCCTTAAAGCCTCAGGAGTTTAAATGCATGGAAGCTAAACCCCTACGTTAAAGGGCTTTAATGTTGCACGGATCAAAAGTTAAAACAAAATTGCAGTAAATCAAAATTTTTTATGTATTCTAGGCCCTCCGCCCTTATCCGACCAGCCCTTAACATCTTTATATGGCTTCAAATCTTCGAACAATAATCAAATCAATGCTAACACAGAGTATCAACATATGAGGCATTAAAGATTATATAAACACATATAAAGGATGAATTTCAACACAAAATAGTGATCAAGTCCACAACTTTACCCAATGTTATCATTAACCACCAAGGATGCACAAATTCTCATTGAAGACGATCACTATTCGTCTTCATTGAAGACAGGTCGAATCTCCTCTCACAAGGGGACAAGTGGAAGGATAAGTGGGGATCCATTTTAGACCCCCACTAACCCTCTCACTTGCCCCCTTGTGAGAGGAGATTCGACTCGTCTTCAATAAAGACGGATAATGACAGTCTTCAATAAGACCAACACCCAAGGATGGTATCTTTCTACCAATAATCGCCAAAACTAGCATTCAAATCAAACAAAAACTTGTAATATCGAGTCATCCTTAAATACTCTTAAATAAGGCAGTAGTCCTTCTCCGGGTTCCAAGGTCACCTCCTAAACACAAATACAAAACAATCAAGTTAGAATTTACAATTACTTTCCCACTTGTAAAAGTTGGAATTTTGAGAATTTTAGAAAAGGTGAGACTTTCTTACTGCTTTCATTCAGTCAATAATTTACAATTACTTTATGCACGATTATTTATACATATGCTCTCTAGAGTTGTTGCTGAGATTTGGATTGCCATCATCATCGTCTAAACGACTGAAATTTGCGGCGAGTGAAACGAGAACTTTAGAATATATATTGGTATTGGGTATATATAAATTGGTAGGATTAGGCTCTAATGTAAGGTATTGTGCCCGTGTGTGATTGGTTTTAGTCGATTTCGGTACTTTTAAAGATATACTCCGTATATGTATATAGAACAACCTAGCTCAAACCCATGCATTCAGAAGTTCATGATGTATACAATGAACGCAGTAAGGAAATGCTCCTCATCATTGTATATTGACAACATAATGAGACTAAATTTGTTGATTGGCAATGTTCCCGGGTAAAGATCCGGGATAACGATTACAATACGAAAGTGCAAAACATAGAAATTTTTAGGGTTTTTAAATTTCAAGCATTTACGTCAGTTATGTAATAAATATTATACTCGCCTCACCATGTATAAATATTAGCATCCCACGATCTAAATGGACTACGTCTTTTCTATTACCGCACTTACAACTTCCTTCCGCTAGCATTTCACCAAATTGGAGCACTACACCTGGTACAACGCGGTACGACAACTAGTATATATAGAAGATTGTTGGATTGAATAAGGGTTAGTCAAACCCACATATGCTAGTTGCCCAGTTCTCACGGATTTAGTCATCATACTCAACAATCACCAATCATCAACAAGATAACCAAATTCAATATGACCCTTACTAAGGAGCAAAGAGTACGGACATATTTTAAAACTAAATCAGAATTTTTTCTTGCTGATAAACAAAGAACAATTCAAGACCTTTTAAATCATCAATTTTGACAATTTTTGTAGATGCCGTACTCTTTGCTCCTTAGTAAGGGTCATATTGAATTTGCCCTACTTGAGGTAGATCTGGCAAACGAGCCAATCGGGTCGGGTTCGGGTTAGGCCAGTTCGGGACGGGTCAGTTCGGGTCTCTCGTTGATTTCGGGTTAATAAGGGTCGGGTCGGGTCATTCAGGTTTGTTTCAGGTTTGTTGTTGGGTCTGTTTCGGGTCAACCGGGTCGGGTTATTTCGGGCCGGGTCATTTTCGGGTCAAAGAATAAGAGACAAAAGGCCATTTCAAGTCTTTTTGGTACAATTAAAGTTATGTTTTGTCAGGTCATTTTCGGGTTGAGTGGTTTTGAATCGGGTTATTTTCGGGTCGGGTCAGTTACGGGTCAAGAATGATCGGGTCATGTTCGGGTCGGGTCGGGTCGGGTCCAATCGGGTTTCAGGTCACATTCGGATGTTGTACTTCGGGTCAATTTCGGGTCACGGGTCGAATCATTCGGGTCGGGACAATCGGGTCGGGTTGCTTTTGTCAGGTCTAACTTGAGGTAAGAGACTTTACTTTATAAGTCCAATGAGGTTCCACTTTAAAATCAATTGGCCATAAAGGAGGTAGCACCTTGTCTTATAAACTAGTAAGACCTCTCATCTTTTATCAATGTGAAATAACACTTATATTTGCAACTATTGAGTTTCTTCACAATTGAATATTATGATATATATACTCATATGAAAGAGTTTTTTGTAAGGAATTTAATGGTAACAATTTTATAATATTTGAACAAATATATTTCTGTAAATATTAAGGTCAAAATACTTAACTCGAAAAATTGTAAGAACTCCTTTTTCCGTGTATCTTTTCCTGTACATTTTACAACTACCCAAATTCTCATTGAAGACGGCGCATATCTGTCTTCAATGAAGACGGGTCGGATTCCGTTTCACAAGGAGGTAAGTGGAGATCCATTTAGATCTCACTTGTTCTCTCACTTGCCTCTCTGTGAGAGGGAATCCGACCCGACTTTAAGTATCCGTCTTCAATGAGACTTATGCCATGTTCTTTTCAACTTAATTTGCTCGTTTTATTTCAGTTCGGCTCTATTAAATACAGTTTAGTGTAGTTTTGGTCAGTTATATTCAACTTATCTCTTCACAAAACTAAGTCTTATTCCAACTTCATTCATTTCAACTCGACTCCATTCAATTTAGTTCAATCAAGCTCACCTCCATTTAACTTAGTTCAGCTCATTTCAGCCGAAAAAAAAAAAGGTCTCACTCCTCTTTTAATTGTAAAGAACTTGATGGTTAAGAAAAACTTGGTGGTTAACTTTTCCATTTCAGCATTACCCTTCCCCTTAAAAAAAATTAAGAAGAGCTCTTTACTTTCTTTCCCTCCCCAAACTTAACCACCAAGTTCTTTAAAAAATTGATAATTATCTATCTGAATTTGCAACCGATACAAGTATTTTTTTTGTTTTTATTAATATACACACGTCTTTGATTGATTAAACAAGCTATATGACTTGGTTATTGATTAATGAATTGGAATGACACAGGGATTCAATTCATGTGTACTATTCTTCTATACGCAATTTAGTGAATTTGGTAAACATGTTTGATTACAAAGGTAGAACTTGAATTCCCTCATTATATTAACATTCAAACTATCATAAATTGATAATGCCTATATTTTGCCAAAAACTAAAAACCAAACAACTCTCCATTTTATAATTTCTATGATTTTTAATAGATCATGATTTTCGCAGTACACATTTTACTATTTTTAGTACGCTATTGATAATTATAGCCCTCTCATTTCTCATCTCATTTTCCCTCTCTAATCTCTCTTTAATATTTTCTCTCTAATATCTCTCTAATATTTTCTCTCATTTCCCATCTAATTTTCCCTCTCCGACGAGTATAGAGGTCCGACGAATTGGAATATATTACATTGACAAAAATAATCGACCTTGTACTAAACAGATGAATTGGAATACATTACATTGACAAAAATAATCGAACTTGTACTAAATAAATGAATTGGAATACAGTACATCGTACTAAACATTTGAAATTGAATACAATACATTGTACTAAACAAATGAAATTGAATACTATACATTGTACTAAAAAAAAAATTGTACCGTCGCCGGAAGCCCGCCCAACCGACTGACGCCTACCCCAACGCCGCCTGCCCACCCCAACGTCGGCCTCCCTTACGCCGGCGCTTGTACCCTAAGCCGACTACTACGCCGTCCCTAATACTATGACGACAACCCTTCGCCGGCCACTACTACTATGTCGGCAACCCCTGGCTGCCTACTAATATGTCGGCGGTTGGTCGACGACCACTACTATGGCGGCAACAACTACCGTATAGAAACTAGTAAATTTTATAAAATCCCTAATTACATAAACCTTAATTAAAAAGCTTTAAAGAAATCTTCTATATACTAAAGATGAATCATTTAGAGGTTTCTCATTGGCTCATTAAAATGAGGAAAAAAGATCTTTTATTTAGGTAGTGGTAGGGCCCATTAATTGAAGATGTTTTTAACTAATTGAATGCATGTTTTTTACGTAATAACCAATGCTAACTATTTTTCATCTCTTTTGATTTAGAGAGCTTAGGTATATGGATTATTATAAAATTATAAATTTGCAAATAAAATTGTATTATATAAACTACAATGAAAAACCTAAACTAAATTAGTGTGAAAATAAAATGAATATTAAAATGAAAAAAAGATATTAAAAAGCCGTACTCAAACATCTTTTTTTTTTAATATAAATATTGCAATATTAATATGATTATCTCTTTTAAAAATTATCCAGAATTCAATTTTATTCCGACTTGGGTATAAAACAAATTTTTAAAAAAATCAATGGAAAAAAACTCCTCTTTTCCAACGTCTTGGTACCCAAGAATATCACATAATTACATTTGAAAATAAATATATTTTCCAGTGATAACTCAAAAATTAAATCATATTAGCAGACCCTTTAAAATATTATTGTTTTAGCAAAATTTAAGAGATGTGTCAAATAGTAATATTCGTCTTAGCTTAAGATGTGTCAAATAGTATCAAATGATGGTACCAAAGACAACTTCGATATTCCCTAGGCAACAAGTAAAATAATTTGCTATGTATTTAACCCATTTTAAGATTAAGTATAATGACCGTTGAGAATTTGTGTTATATATGAAGGCTCATAATTAAGTTGTGAGAGACTAAGAGTTATGTGTTGTCATCTTCTTACATGGATCTATATCATGGCCCAAGTTCATTAGTTCATTTTATAGATCAATTTTAGATTACAAGCAACTAGATGGAAAAATAGGTAAATTTTATACAATAAATAAGTTTAATGAAGTATAAATTATAAAAGAGATTGTTATTTTTTCACATATATCTCTATATATCTCTCTATATATATTTCTTCTTATCTTTTTTTTGTTCATCCCCTTCTTCTTTTTTGGACTTTCAAATCGGTAAGACAACAACGATATTTATATATTTTATTTTTCAATTATAAGATAGTAAACCCGTGCAGTTTTTGCACGGGTAAAAAACTAGTTAAAATATGATAGCTATTAAATTTTATTAATATAGATTAACGTATTAAATATGTATTCGTCATTTGAATAATCGTTCATAGTTGAATTTTTTTTTAATGGAATTTGAAGATGGTTAAAGTGGAGAGAGAAGATAAAGAGGAGGTTTGATGTGTTTTTTGTGAAGGGTAACAAATGGAAAGTTTTGGGTAAAAAATACTAAAATAAGTAAAAAACGTACTGCGAAAATAAACTCCGTTTTTAATTTCACATGCTTTATCCGTTTTTTTATAGGAAGTTGTAATCATTTTTATTAATAAAAAAAATTTCTCAATAATTTGTTTGAGAGTTGTTCTCTCTTCAGACGGACTATTTTTTGTCTAAACCAATAAGACTGGGTTTTTGTCCCTAGTTTATAGCTAAATTTAAAGACATTTGGAAAACAAGTTATTATTAGCGGTAACAACTAACAATACTTGAACCATAATGATTATATTTGATAATAAAATTGGTATAAAACTCTATCTTAAAGTTCAGACCAAAATGAGTTGGTTTCAGTGTTTGGCTAGAGACATACCCATAATCTATTGGGTTACCTTAATTATGACCACATACAAAATAAAAATCTCACAACAAAAAAGTCATAAGAAAAACATGTCATTTCTACAAACAACATCTTCTCCCTGTTCTGCTCAATCCCCGTTACAAACCAAACTTCCTATCTAACTTCATACCATAAACCTTTCTAGTTTCTACCTATCTTTCACTTTTATTCCCTCCTTCCACAATATTCACATATTTATACACCTCTCATTATTTTTTAATATACACATCTTCGACCCCCCAAATATAATAAATAACATAAACATTAAAATTCCTTCATGGGAAAAATTCACAAAAAAAGTCTAAGAATCTATTTATTTTAATTTTGGTATAATAAAACTCAAATGACTAAACACATAAAAGGGTTATTAAGTTTGTTATTTAAGAACAAGCTTAAGTCTAAGGCTAAGTCCAAGTCCAAGGTTCGAACCCCAGTGGATATTGTCAAACTTATTAATGATCATTTGGTTATTCTTCATAACCACACTCTTGATCATGCTCTTCCTGAAAAGGTTTATTTTTATGTTTTTGGGATTATTCTGAATTTTTTAATGATTATTAATGTTTGTTAATGGCTATTTTTGGATGATGGATTGTGTGGTTTTTGTTTGTGTATTGATAAATGAAGAGAAAAATGTGATCATCGTAATATTATAGATCATTTTTTTGGGGTTTGTAATTTATAACTTCCCCTGTTTTTAAGGGAATTTCCTAAAGTTTTAGGTTGGAAATAAAATGGGGTTTTGTAGTTCTGTTACATTTAATAAAGTTGTTTTGTTTCATGTTAATATAGCTTGATGAGCAATGAACAACTGTCAGGTAATTAATTACAGTAAGTCTTTGTATTTGACCCGTCTTAAGACGGATAATGTCCGTTTGAAATGAGAATTTGTGAATTAAGTATTATGTGTATTATTTTTATTTTTATTTTTGTGTCTTGGTTGAGTTTTAATAATTGATCATGAAAAATTTCTGGAAATTGTAGACAATTTTTTGAATGTACTTTTGGTAATTCTTTTATGTACTGAACTACTGATAACGTCACTCGAAAATCATTTTGAAGAATGAAGGAAGGAGTAGAGTGTCACAAGGGATTTGCGAGTGGCTTTATATGTACTTTTATGTGTAAAACATCATTTTGAAGAATGTTTAATTGTTTAATATGACTCATTATAGATGAAATATGATTGATGAATTTGTACAGGTGGCTATTATTGTTGTTTAAGAATTTAGACAAACAAATGAATGAGTTTATATAATATATACATGCTGATATTTGCTTAATGATTATATATGACTCAGCTTAATAATTCAGTAACTTTATACTGCTATGATCATCTATACTTTGCTTGTGTTCAGATTGAAGAACTGGGAAGACTAATTGCGGAACTGAAATGTATTTTATACGGAACTAGCGAATCTGAACCTAACCCAGAAGCTTGTGCACAAGTAACTCATGAGTTTTTCCAAGAAAACACGCTTCGTCTTCTCATAATTTGCCTTCCAGAACTAGACTTGGAGGTGAATACTCATCAATTTGACTTGTTAATGTAGTTTTTAAACTTAGTTTTTCACTTAATTCCTACCAAAAGTTGTCAAATTTCAGCTACATTTGTGAAACTTTTTCCAACTCTTCTCTCCCTGATGTTTCTTATTATTAAAAGGTTGATTTCTCTTAGGCCCGGAAAGATGCTACCCAAGTGGTCGCGAACTTGCAAAGACAACAGGTTCATTCACGTCTCATTGCTTGTGATTACTTGGAAGCAAATACTGATCTCTTGGATATTCTGGTGTCAGGGTAGGTGACTAACTCTTAAAATCGGGGTGCTTTTCGCCTTTATTTTTTCATTCTTGTGAAATCGCATAAAACGGGTCTAGGGCATACCCAATGGAAGGAGTCAAGGAGTCGCGTCCAAAAGGGTTTCATACCAACACAAGATGGCATTTGGCCTAAAATAAAGTGACCAACTATCTTCATTCTAAGTTGACGTGGGACACTCATACGTGACATTTATGTGTGTTGGCGTCACATTTGCAACAATTTCCGTCTGTATAAAATGATCGCATCCTTTTTGAACTTATGCCAGGTATGAAATTCATAGATTAGCCTTGCATTATGGCAATATGCTGAGGGAGTGCATTCGGCATCAGAGCATTGCAAAGTAGGTGTACGTTGTAAATTAAATTTAGCTTTGACATTGTAAATTTGCAGGCTATGATATCCGAGAAGTTTTTATTCAGCTTCATTTATTTATTTAATTGATTAATGGACTTGTCTTTGATGGCCTTGTCTCATAGATATGTACTCGAATCCCACACTAGGAGGTTTTTCGATTATATACAGCTTCCAGATTTTGATGTTTCATCAGATGCTGCAGCAACTTTTAAGGTTTAATATCTGCACTTTGTTTGTTTGTCTACTAAATTGCTCTCGGATCATTACATTGGATGAAGTGTTTCAGGTTTACTACACGATAATGATCATTGTTCTCTGAGTTTTTGTTGCTAAAGATCTAATAATATCTCTGAAATTAGCGTACTGCTTCTGCATAGTGGCCTGATCTTCCTTGGTTTTGCAGGAACTGTTCACCAGACATAAATCCACGGTCGCAGAGTTTCTGGCTACGAATTATGATTGGGTAAATCACCGTTAGTGTATTACAAAGCATTTGAGATCTACATAGTTGTAAAATTTGCAAATTGGTGATGACAAACATTCCATCTCTGATACAGTTCTTCAAAGAGTTCAACACAAAATTGCTAGAATCTCCGGTTTACATCACAAGGCGTCAAGCCATCAAGGTATTGCTCCCGGCACTGTGGTAATGAAATGATTTCACATCAGCCATCCTTAAAATTTATCAATCCAATGTAGATATCGATGCTTACTACCTAAGTTTTCATTCTTCTTTTTGAAGCTCCTAGGAGTCGTCCTGAGTATTTAGCAATCCAGTGTAGAAATCGATGCTTACTAGCTAAGTCTTCATTCTTTTTTTTGAAGGTCCTAGGAGATATATTACTAGATCGTTCAAATACTATGATAATGGTGCGCTATGTGAGCTCCCGAGACAACTTAATCATTCTCATGAATCTTCTAAGGGTATGATTATACAACTTGTAGAGAAATCTCAGTCCTAAACTCTTCCGTTTTTATAAAATAATAATGATACCTTCATGACTTTCTTTCCTTCCGGCAATCTTTTCAGGAACCAAGCAAGCCTATACAGCTAGAAGCATTCCATATCTTCAAGGTACCCTCTGTCGTCGTATTCCATTTAAGAAGTTAATCTCAAGTTGACGGCTTCAACTCTTATTATCGCAGTTGTTTGCTGCTAACCGTAATAAGCCACGTGACATCGTTGCCATACTCGTAGCTAATAGAAGCAAGCTTCTTCGCTTCTTTGGTAACTTCAAGATTGACAAAGGTACGTCATTGAATGATTGATTTAGTTCTAAACTTGTTTTGAACTTCACAAGAACAAAATCGGGCTTGAATTTTATGTCGATAACATTTTTCATCACTAGTTGTGCCACTCAAATTCTTCATATTATCTCTTACACTCGTGGCACACACTTATACACCTCATGTTAAGTTAAATTCATGAGTCATATCTGTAAAGTAACAGAGTAACAGACAAGCGCCCTTGTCGTACACCAAGTTTGAGTAAATTGATCATTGCGCCTTGTTTCCATTTCATCAGAGAATGAGCAGTTTGAAGCTGACAAAGCTCAAGTTATTAAGGAGATAGCTGAGCTAGAGCCTGGACAGATTCGATCATTTGCGTAAGTGACAAGCTCAGCAAGTTGAAGAAGTTCATGGACTTGAATGTTTTCTTGTATTCGCGTGTACATTTTGAATCCGCTACGCGTTTATGACACGACACGCACAAATGAAATTCCGGAGAGCAACTTTTTTTTCGTGTGTTGAGTGATCAAAAGTTGCGAGAAGAGCAGTTATAGGCTCAGTAGTTAGCTTAGGTTAGGTTTGTGATGCACTCTTTCATTTGTCAAACCGCGAAGGGAAGCGTTTAGGTGATGAACAATTCTCAGATCTCATTTTTAGGTGGGGGATACATTTTATAGAGGAATTGTGAGTAGAGGATTGATGAAAGACACAAATGTTGATAAAATGGATACTTTTCCTGTAAATTTTATAGTTTTATATTTGATGAATGCTGACAGGAGACATTTTTTTGCTGTAAAATCTATCCATCAAACTAACAGCATAATCAGGAACTCATACTTAGGCCCTGTTCTTTTGGACTTAAATTCAGCTCCAATAAGTTCAGTTCAGTTCAGTTCAGCTCCAATAAGTTCAGTTCAGTTCAGCTCTATTAAGTTCAGTTCAGTTCAGTTCAGTTCAGCTCAGCTCAACTTACTTTATTTCAACATTATTATTAGAATTTTTTTTCAAAGTAGGGTTATTGGGACAATTAAATCTCGCTTTAGGGTTGTTTTGAAACTATTTCTTGCCAATGGGTCCACGTCATCACTTTTTATTTTTTTTTGCCAAAATTGAGGTAAATCGCTATGCCCCATAGCGATTTTACTGATTTTGGGTAAAATCGCTATGGGGCATAGCGAATTTGCCAATTATTCTAGACACACACAAAGCAGAAAGTACGCGTAAAGGCGGATCGAAATTTTTGGGTAAATCGCTACTGGGGATAGCGATTTAGCCCCAAGTCTTACGTTCCAAATTTGGCAGAACCTTCTGCTTTGTTTGAGTCTGGCATAATTAGCAAATTCGCTATGCCCCATAGCGATTTTACTAAAAAATCAGTAAAATCGCTATGCCCCATAGCGATTTTACTAAAAATCAGTAAAATCGCTATGCCCCATAGCGATTTACCCAATTCTTACGTTCCAAATTTGGCAGAACTTTGTGCTTTGTGGGAGTTAAGAATAAATGGCAAATTCGCTATGCCCCATAGCGATTTTACCCAAAATCAGTAAAATCGCTATGCCCCATAGCGATTTACCTCAATTATGGCAAAAAAAATAAAAAGTGATGACGTGGACCCATTGGCGAGAAATAGTTTCAAAACAACCCTAAAGCGAGATTTAATTGTCCTAATAACCCTACTTTAAAAAAAAATTCTTATTATTATTACTATTATCATTGTTATTATTATATTAATTAAGTTTTTATTATTATATTATTATATTTTTTAAAATTAATTATATTACTGTTATTTATTATTATAATTTATATTTTTATTATTATATTTATATTTAATTTATTTATTATTATATTATTACGATTAATTAATGGAAATATTAGTATTACTAACATTTATTATTATTATTATTATTATTATTATTATTTTGTTATATTATATTTAATATTTTATTAATATATTCACAATATTATTATTATTATTATTATTTATATTTACTATTATTAGTATTTATATCATTTATATTATTATATTATACTTGAGCTTATTAATTCTTTAGATACTTTTGTTAATATATTTATTACTATATTATATTATTACTAATAATTTTATCATTTATATTATTATTTTATAATATTATTATTATATTATATTAATATAGTATTATACTAATGTTTAATATATTATTATTATTATTTATAATATTATATTATTAAATTATACTTATCATATTTATTTTAATTACTATTTTTAATTTATTTATTACTATATTATATTAATTATTAATAATTAGATAAATAATATTACTATTTTACTATTATTATTATTATATTATTATTATATTACTATTTAATTTTTATATATCTTATTATATTATTATTTTATTATATTAGTATAATATTATTATTACTAATGATTAATATTATTATAATATTTATTATTGTAATATTATTGTCATAATTTTTTTATTAGTTCAGTTAAGTTAAGTTAAGTTAAGTTAAGTTAAGTTCAGTTCAGTTCAGTTCAGTTCAGGTCCATTAAGTTCAGTTCAGTTCAGTTCAGATCCAATAAGTTCAGTTCAGTTCAGTTCAGTTCAGACGATTTCTGTCCAAAAGAACAAGGCCTTAGACCTGACCTGAATAACCGGAGCCAACACCCGAATTGAGTACACAAGTATGACCCGTAATCAGAATTGACTTGAACCATTATGACCGGACCGAATGTTTATTGTTGCAAACTCCTCATTATCCTTAAAGAACTTGATAATAACCAACCCAAAATGACCTAATCCAACCAAATCGGAGTCGAATTCTTGCATGTTTGAAAACGATCCGAACCATGTAATATATTTGGCGGGTCTACCCATATCATATGTACTAATACAAAACTTTTGAAGTCATCAATAAACGACGGAGGAATATAAGTAGGTTTGAGATTTGATCTTCAAAAAAGTGGGCGTGGTAGCTCATTGCGGTATAAATTGAATGATAGCATCTCGAAATGTGGTCCCAAACTCCCAATACGGTAATAAACTTCAAATTTTCAAGTTTGAAACATAGATTGCTGGATCTAAAATAGAGTTCTACCATCTGATTTAATATATTAAACTTTAAAATTTTAAAAATAATTGAAACTTAGAGTTGGGGCTTAGCGAACAAGTATGTCTAATCACGTATCATTGTAAAATCGCATATGTGTTTTTCAATTGAACAAATTACAAGATTCTTGTTCCTAATCAATATCTATCTATATTATTAAAGGAAGCTTTTTTCGAGCGATTACAGAGTCTCCAACTTTTACGAATGACTTTCAAGCTATCTCCAATCTCAATAAACTACTCCGTACTTTTTTATTTTTTAAATAAACAATGAAAAAATTTATAAGTGATTAAATATACTAAAAATATATACGTATTAGTATTAGAGGAGGAGATAAAAAAAAATTTATGCGAAGTATACTGAATATAAGCTTTTCCAGTGTTATAAATGATGACAAATCCAATTTTATTTGTTAATTGAATTTCATGTCCACGCAAACTCAATGACTTAAAAACATGAATCGTATTCTACTGCCTTTGACAAGGTATAGTTAGTTTGTATATATACGGATTAGACTTTTGCATGTGCACACTATTCCTTTCCGATTTATTTATTTACTATTTGTTACTGCTGAAAACTTGCATGACAATTGATCATAAATAAAAATGGTCTTCTTTTCCTTCAATAATGGTTATATATATAGCATAAAGTGTATTATTGCATAAGTTAATTATAATTTTTCTTGTGTACGAATTTATATTTGTCACTTACTTTTCAGTCGTAAATTTTCAGGCTAGGCTCGCGTACGTATGATATCCATATAACAAGGTACTTTTCCAGGATCAACGTTAATCCCGTTCTTGCGAATGAATTTTTAACCATCGATGATTGATTCTATTTTTTGTTATTTGTCTCATAAAATTTTGAATGCGTGGTTGATTGCAGCAGGGTTTGAATTGAATCCTTGATGTTGCTAATATGAAACAAAACAAAGATCGTGTTCCCTATTTACTTCAAGACAGTAGTTATTAAAATTACTAAGAAGCGTAATTACATTCAATAAAAACAAATACAATTCAAAGTGATTTTATCTTCGTTATCTAACAATCGGGGATCACGCATAACTTAAATTAAGTCTTCTAAGCGGTAAAAGAAAGATTTGAGGTTCTTTTTTCTTTTTTCTTTTTTCCTGGTATATAATTTAGCCGTTCGGGTCACTGAAGGTCTCTCCATGCTTCACTTTCTTTATTAGATGGTTATTTTAAGTTTTTAACTGAAACAGAAGCGTTCATTTGGATGAACATCAAAAGTTATGCATAGTTGTTATCAGTTTGATCACAGAAGAGAAAGTTTATGTACCTGCGTTGCATTTTTTCTCTCTCTCTTTCTCTTAAATTGTTGTTTTTAGCATAGTATACAAACCATACACAAACTATAAAATATATGAGTACTTTATTAGTAGTACTATTAAATATCAGCATTTATATTGATATTACAATTATACCTCAACTTTTGATAGATATTATACCATATTCTAACTTTGTAACTCTAATATATCGAAATTGTAGATTTTATGTCGTATCAATTACTACATTTTGTATGGTTATGTTACCTAACTTACAGATATTTTAGTTAATTATCTTTTTTTCTTTTTAATTATTATATTTCGTACCAATTGGAAGTGTGTAAATTTTACTACCCATTCAGGGCAAGACACGAATAATAATATAGTAATTTAAAGCTCAATTCTTAGGTACGGGAGGGTCATGTTAATACTTTTTTGGTCATAATATAGATCATATATAATTTGAATCATTGCAAGGTTGGTAAAATATGATTAGAATATAAGTTGAATAATAAATTTATCAGTTGGTCTTGCTTCAGACGGACCATTTTGGTCTGAAACAATAAGACAGAATTTTGTTATCACTTTACAGTTAAATGTAACCACTATTGAAAACAAGTTGATATAAGCTGTGGTTAAATTTTATTAAAAAGTGTCAACATAATCCCTTTTTCAGAGGGAAATAGTCTGACTGAAATAAGAATTTGTGTAAATTTATTAATATTATTTGGAGGGAGCATAATAGATGAGAGTAGGGAGAGGGGTGTTCATGGTCATGGATGGTCAATTTTCCACTTATTTGGGTCGTAAGGTCAATTGAGTGAGAAGTTTAAGCGAGTGTAAAAGCAGACTGATTAATTTTATTAAGTAAAAGAATATAATTCCATAAAAACTCGAGTTAATAAAATATAACCGCTTGTGATAAAAGTTGATTAATTTATTAGGATATAAAATAATTAATCAAATGAAAATTTAATTCATGTAAATATTATATTGTTAAAAATTTAAAAGTTAAGAGTTTGATGATCACTATTTATTTACATATTTTATGCTTCCCTTAGATACATTAGACTATTATTGTCTTTCCTTGCTTGTTTCTACGCTATTTTAGCTAGAATATCGATTCTGCCGCTTCTATTATGTTTTAATGCATATTGGATGCATTTGGAGCTTTTTGAGTTAGTATGGAGCATAGCGGAGTCAGATCGTAGAAGGTTAGGCACGAGAATCGAGAGCGGTGGAGAAGAAATGAAGAAAAACGAAGAAACGAGCCATCTGAAGGATGCTCGATCGAGCAGCACTACCTTGCTCGATCGAGTCGAGCTGAAGGATGCTCGATCGAGCAACAACTTTATACGTACTTAAAATAACTTCGTAGTAAGTTAACGTTAAAAGGTCAAATTTCAAAAGTTTATTTATATATGTTAATTGTTGTTGAATAAATTAAGAAAATGACATTAATATAGACCCGTGCATCGCACGGGCATGAAATCTAGTATATATATAAAAGAGGCTTTGTTCGAGGCACGTGAGTGACTCTACCTTTACAGGAACTTAATATATATATATATATATAAAAAAAAAAGAGGATTTTTTTGAGGCACCTTTATAGGAACTTTTAAAATAAAAATTAAATTCATACATATATACTTTCCAAGTTAGGGTTGAACTCTTACACTTTGATTATATTTTTTAAATTAATTACTTTCCTAATAATATTATCAACTTTTCAACATTAAATTCATACATATACTTTCTAAGTTATGCTTGAACACTTACATTTTGTTTATATATTTTAAATTAATTATTTTCCTAATAATATTATCAACATTTCAACTTTTTAGAAACTTTATAAATAAAAATTAAATTCATAATTATTATTTGTCCCACATTGGAAAATAATGTAGATGTGGTAAAAATATTACATATAAATAGTAGAATTGTCCCACATCAAAAAAAAAAATAAAGTGGGTAATCTTATGATTATAAATAGGAGTCATCCTTAAACCTTATGTATCAAACCCAAATTTTTGAATCTCTTAAATATTATCTTAGAGATCTCTTAAAAGTTTGTAGATGTGATGAATATACTATGTATAAATAGTAAAACTATCCCACATCATAAAATTAACATAAGGTGGGTGATCCTATGATTAAATATATGAATCATTCTTGGACCTTATATAACAAACTAAAATCTTTTAAGTCTCTTAAGTATTGTCTTAGAGATTTCTTAAAAGATTGTGTATTATTATCTTCACAATTGTTAAATTTACATCATCAAAAATTAATTTTAAAAGGTATTATTAAAAAAATTTAAGTATTGTAAAAAAAAGTTATGAAGATAATATAATTAGATTCGCGGTGAAAAAAAACCCTGCAAAGTATAGAAACTCATATTATTTGCACATACTTGGTGTAATATTTAGTATATTATTTGTCCTACATTGAAAAATAATGTATGTGTGGTGAATATATTACCTATAAATAGTAGAATTGTCTCACTTCAGAAAATTTTCATAAGGTGGGTGATCTTATGATTACAAATAGAAATCATATTTGGAACTACAGTTTCAACCCAAAATCTTTTGAGCCTCTTACATATTGTCTTACAAAACTCTTAAAATTTGTATTATAATTTTCACTATAATGAAATTTACATCATTAAAAATTAATTTAGAAAAGTATCATAAATAATAATTTTGATGGTAAATAATTTAATGTGTTATTTGTCCCACATTGAAAAAAACAATGTAGGTATGGTGACTCTTGAATGTATACTACGTATAAATATTAAAATTTGTCCCACATTAAAAAATTATCATAGGTGAAGGGATCATAAATATGATCATCGCACGGGCTTTTAAACTAATTTTTTATATTTTTATGTTAATAAATGACTTTAAAAATTTGATAAATGACATTGAAAATATTTTTTTATTATTCTAATATTAATATAACAATTTAGTAACAGTTAAGAAATAAATATTATATGAAAAAAGATGGTGTACTACTTAGTTTGTTATTAGTCCCACATTGAGGAATAATGTATTTGTGCTGAATATATTACTTATAAATTGTAATTGTCCCACATTGAAAAATTATTATAACATAGGGTGATCCTATGATTATAAATATGAGTCATCCTTGAACTTAGGTATAAACCCATAATTTTTTAAGTCTCTTAATTATTGTTATTGAGAGCTCTTAACAAAATGGAATTATAATAGTCACAATAGTTAGATTTACATTATTAAAAATTAATTTAGAAAATTATCATAAATAATAATTTTGATGATAAACTACTTAATGTGTTATTAGTACCACATTGAAAAATAATGTATTTGTGGAAAATATATATACTAAGTATGATTATAAATAAGAGTTATTTTAGTCTCTTAAGTATTAGTTTAATGAACCTTTAAAATTTTGTATTATTAACTCCACAATAGTGAAATTTACATCATCAAACTTAATTTAGAAAATTTAGGATTTAGGAAAGCATTATATATATAAGTGATAATTTTGATGGTGTACTACTTAATAAGTTATTTGTCCCACATTGAAATATAATACAAGTGTGGTAAATATATTACGTATAAATAGTATATTGTCCCACATCAGAAAATTATCATAAGCTGGGGTGATCTTATAATTATAAATAAGATTCATCTTTGGAACTTAAATATCAACCCAAAATCTTTAGAGTCTCTGATCTTAAATATTGTCTTAGAGAGCTCTTAAAAATTTGTATCCACATTAGTGAAACTTACATCATCAAAAATTAATTTAGGAAAATATCATTAAATAATAAAGTGAAAAATATTTTATTTATCAATATACATTTCCTATATTATATTCAAGTGGTGTTTATAATTTTTATATACAAATTTTTAACATTCATTTCACAACAAAGTATTGGAAAAATGAGTATCTTTCAACTTAGATATTCACCCAAAGTCTTTTCTATCTCTCAAATATTATCTTATAAAGATCTTAAAAGTTTTTATTATTATCTCCACCTTAATGAAATTTACATCATCAAAATTTATTTAGGAAAGTTATCATATATAATGTGACAACCCTCGCGAATGCGGAAATATAAAACATACAAGCATGTGAATTATATAGCGGAAAATACGGTGTTTTAAAAACCTTTATACATGCAAGATAAAAATACGAGGAATGTCAGTAATTACAAACCAAATATAAAATACTATAACAAGAGACGAAGTCTCTCCAAATGTTAACAAAGTAAAAGTGTTTAGCAACAAGCTAAAATCGTCTAGAGGTGTTTCATCCAGGGACTACGCCCGCTAGCTCACACCCGAACCCAAAATATCATAGCAAAAAGCCATCCAAATCAAGCAACCTGTTCATCCATGAAAAACATGAACGCCACAGTCAGTGGGGAGTAACTCCGGGTTCTCCCAGCCATATCACATTAAACGTACATAGAAGGAAATACAAAAGTAGAAGCATGCCTATATGAATATACATGTGAAATACGATAAGAATAGATAGGCAATTCGATACTTAATGATAAGAGCATATGGAATACAAATCTGAATCCATCATGTTATTCAATGACTCGGGGAAGACACTCTTAGACAACCGAATACGCTCACTAAGGCTTGCATCTCACCGTTAGCGGTATAAGTTTGATAAGATTGAGACTCGACAAACAAACCATGCCAAGTCATTCAACGATCAATCATATAATCATTCATGTAATCATCCATCCAAACACACCGACGCAATGACGACATCTCTCACGGTAAATGAAACGCACTAGCACCGTGTACATGACAAGTATGATTAAAAGGCATCCACGGGATAAGACATTTCCCTGAACGCATACACGATGCTACATTTCGTATATGTAGACTA
>JAIUZE010075220.1:0-31959 GCA_022085475.1 Heliosperma pusillum
CTCACGGTAAATGAAACACACTAGCATCGTGTACATGGCAAGTATGATTAAAAGGCATCCACGGGATCACATTTCCCTGAACTCATACGCGATGCTTACATTTCGCCTATGTAGACTCATTTCCTCCTGGTAGCACGACGATAATAATACGGTCCTAGTCTAAACCTGGCCAGATTCTCGGAATAAACGTTTTCCGATTCGACATGCGATGACGTTTCGCATCCAAGACTCGGTCTTACAACATATATGCCGAGTACCCCAAATTCGGTAGATCAATTCACGAAAGAGGCGGAAAAACGAGTTCAAGCCTCATAACATGCGGTACGCTACATGCAAATAAAATAACACCATCTCGCAAGTACACAACATTTGACGGCCGGGTCGATCAACGCATAGCGTTCAACTCCCAACAACGTCGTCGTATGCCCACTACACATGCAATTAAGCAGTAGGATACCTCTCCGTTCCGACAATCCAGCCTTACGAACGGGAAGGTAGCCAATGGAATGAGAGTACAAAGACAAGCTCAAACCGTATCATTTGTAAAAACCGACTCAAAGTGGGACATAGCAAAAACCGTCACAAAACATGAGAATATGGCATTATATAAATGTAAATATGATAAAAACGAATCAATACATGATACATAAGCATTAGACCAAGTTTAAGAAGCATAATAAATAGGAAACATAGATCTTATCTCAAAACGACAAGTTTAGAAACTAACTAAAACAAGGGTCCACTTAAAACTGTCATTACTAGAGTTCTACACATGAAAATACAGAAATTCCAAATCGAGGTGATAGCTTATCCTCTTACGGTTCCAACGAATGGTCACAAGTCCAAAACAAGCAAGTAACGAAGGAGATATGATCATTCTACCAAAAAGGGTCAGTGCAGTGAAACTGCACATGTCCACCCGAGAACAACAAACACCATTTCTATCATTTCCAATTTTCATAATTCACTTCTATCAACTATCAACAATCAACAATCAATATTCATCATCAAAAATCATCAAATAACAACAATCATCATCCATAACATGATTCCTAAACTTACTAATCGTATCTAATACGATTTCTAGCATATAAGCATGTAAACACGTAAATGATATCGAGTAACCCTTCACCGTTACCTTTACGCGTCTTTAAACGGTTACTAAACTTCCTAGTCTCCACCTACAACAATTTGATAATAAAAGATGAATATCATTCACCTTGAGAAAGACGGATAATTTAAAAAGCGAGAAAGACGGTAATTTTATTACCAATACGGATAGAGGAAGCTAAGAGGGGAAGAATAAGACAAACTTACGTGAATTTGAGTGAGTAACGAAGGAGTAGTGACGATTTGAAGACGGATCAAAAATGGAGGCTAGGTTTTGGTGTTTATGGTGAGGAAGAAGAGTAAGTGGAAAATGAAAGAAGGAGTTAGGGTTTGAGGGAGTATATGAAGGAAAAAGTCAACGAAAGTCAAAGGCGCCTTAAGACGGGATTCTCATGGAATCTCGCGGATATTCCAAATACGAACTCGGAAATTCTAAATTCGACTCGAAACTTTAAATTCTAAATAAAAACTTAAATTTGCTGAAAAGTATCCGTAAAATATTTTCACTAGAAAAATAGGGTACATTTCCGGGTGTTACACTCACCCCTTACTCAAGATTTCTGTGAACATCCGTGTTCACTGGCATCCACGAGAGTCATTCTAGACATAGAATGTTAAGGGTAACGATTTCTTAGTGTTCATATCATTCCTTTGTGTCTTGACATGAAATAAAGTATTAGAACGGTTCCAACTTCCCACAAAAGTTGGCGGCGGCTCTATAAATGTGTGTTTTCATGCTTGTCCCTCGTTTCTCCAGTCATGGTACCCCGTGCACCACAGTTTTGGAAAGGATCGCGAAACCTATGTATCACAGTTTGGCGACTCCGGTGGGAATAATACACTTACCTGTTACCCAGGGTGAAACTTGAACGTGGTTAGGGAATAGTATGTATGAGACAGTTGTCAGTTCCCATTACTCGACCTTCCTAGGTCGTTTTATTTGGCCTTCCTTAGCCTAACCCAACCCTCTCGACCAATTGTCCTGTCAGGACGGTCCAAATTATTATCTGGGTCTAAGGATGGATAACGATTAACGTTAACCATACCGCGGTGTGTACTCATGTTAGCACCAAGGGCTTTCACTACTCGAGCGAATGGATTAGGAACCAGGCTTACGCATGTTTGGCGCGCACCCCTCCAGAGACCTTGGGTTTGATTGCTTGGTATGGCAACCCACCCTTTAAGCCAAAACCATTTTTAAATGCACTCAGCATGCCGTTACTCTGCCTGTTTAAATGTGTATAACCCTTACGTGATCACCATCTTTGAAAATAAAACATGACAAAAATTTCAAAACCAAAATCCTTTTAAAACTGTAAAGCATTTTCAAAGGTGGCCTAAAGTAGCGCAAAATGAGTCGAAACTTTGTCCAAGTGTCTAGTCAAAATCATTTTTTCCACTTCAAGTCAACACTCCTACAACCACACGACAGTTGTCTTGGACAAACATTTCCAAACCAGTCATTTTTAAAACACATTGTGGCACACTCCCACTTCACAAATCGAGTCTTTTCGAGTAAGTGTGCTAGATTGGTCGTTCGCGTTTTGATTCGTCATGAGTCTCTTGCCTAGTTTCCAAGATGCCTGGAAACAGTCAAGCAAGTGTTCTTCAACCCGAGCCAAATGGTAATGATCAAATCCTAGCTGCGCTCCTTCGTCTCCAAACGAGCCAAGACCAAGCCTATGCTCGCCTCAATGCCATTGAAGGTCGAATCGTTGCTGTAGAAACTCAGCTGCCACCCGCAGACATTCCTGACCCTAGCGTGCACGAAATCTTCCACTAATCGTGGGACAACCAGAAATCAATACCCCACCAGTTCTTACTCAAGTGGAAAAGCGACGCCAATACTTGGAAGAACAACTAATGTATCTCAAGGGAGATGACATCTATAGGGAAAACAGTCGCAAATATGAAGCGGTAAATGCCCAGCTGCCAACCAATTTCAGCATGACTGACATCCCAAAGTTCAAGGGGCATGAGAACCCTTTGAACCACATATGTGCTTTCAAGGATTATATGTCTATCAAAGGCATCAAACCAGAGATGGTCCTAAGGATCTTTCCTCATCTCTCGACACCATTCCCAAACAATTGTTCTACTCTCTGGACCACAAGAAAATTTCAGCGTGGGATGATCCTGCAACTGAATTCACCAAACAATACGCAGACAATGCTGAAATTCAAGTCAACATGTGTACTCTAGAAGTCCTAACTCAAAATGAGAAGGAAGGTTTCACCGACTTCCTAAGTAGGTGGAGGAAGACTAGTACCCAATTGGTCGAACGTCCAGATGATGCCACTCTTGTGGAAAAGTTCGTGGACAACCTAAAACCCATCTATGAAAACCATCTAAGGTACCAGAATATAAAGTCTTTTAAAGACTTAACTCTGCTAGGGACCAAAATCGAAGACGACATCCGAAAGGGACTCTTCTCTAAAATGGTATGTCGCGGGTATCAAGGCTCAACGAGTCGTTCTTACGGCTTCACTATCAAAACCGATGAGGTCAACCTTGTTGAAGCACCCAAAAAGAACAACCCTCAAAGGAAGTTCAGCAATATCGGCGACACATACTCCAATGCCTTAAAAAGATTGACTCAACAAGGCAAGCTCGAGCCTATAGGACCTACATCTGTACCAGGAAAGAAGAGTAAATTCCGGGATGAGAATGCTTACTGTGAGTATCATAGGGGCAAAGGGCACGACACAGAGAAATGTTTCAAATTGAAACATGTCATCCAAGATATGATTGAAGACGGTCGTCTACCCCTACCTCCTGGTAGCAAACCCCACAACACCAAGAATCCTCTTGGAATTCTGGTGATCACAAATGAAGAATCCACCTTGGATTGCTCGAACCTTATCTCCCTATTTGAAGAAGATATTAACATGCTCGAAAATGAAGAAAGGTATTCCACCATTTCTCCTTCCATCGATGACTTCATTGCATGGGCTATAAATGTAAGTAGACAGGTCTCAGAGGTCGAAATTATCGTGACATCCCTACGCATTCCGGGTACCCCATCCCATGAAAGCGCACCACGAGCTCTAGTCCTATCCCAACAATCTACAATGCAAGAAGTGATCACAACATGTGACAACTTGGTTGAACGAGTCATCACTTTAGAAGCTGAAATCGTCAGTTTAAAAGACCTCAATACCATCAACGAAATATGGGCCGATGACGATGAAGATAAATACCTCACAGAAAATTCTCAAACTCAAAGTAGGTAAGATCAAGATGTAAGCTATCTCACTCGATCAGGACGTCCTTATCAAGGTGTCCCTCAAAACAATCCTACTACTAATGATCCAATTACTAATACCATTGTTATTACCCCAAATGATGGTGAGGGTACATCTACTGAACATCTGCTAAAGCAACTACAAAAGACAAAGGCTGATCTTTTAGTCTGGCAATTAGTTGCTAGTTCATTTCCACATCGCCAAGCTCTACTCCAAGCATTGGCAAAGCTAAATGTAGCACACGACTCTACACCCGGTGATGTAGTCAACTTAGTCTTCCAAGATTCAGTCAAGCTTAGCAACCCAGT
Organism: Heliosperma pusillum; assembly: GCA_022085475.1. Classification (NCBI taxonomy): domain Eukaryota; kingdom Viridiplantae; phylum Streptophyta; class Magnoliopsida; order Caryophyllales; family Caryophyllaceae; genus Heliosperma; species Heliosperma pusillum. Next base: position 4,664 of record JAIUZE010075220.1, read on the forward strand.
TAACTTCTCAGACATAGACTTACCTCCTTTCGGGGTTAGTCACAACCTCACTCTATACATCATGATCACATGTCTAAAGAAAAATATACCCATGACTTTGGTAGATGATGGCTCCGCAGTCAATGTCATACCATTGAAGACGACACGTAAGTTAGGCATGAAAGAAACGGATTGGACACCTACCAACCAAGGTGTTTGAGCATACGACGGGACACGACGGAAGGTAGTGGGACTAGTCAGCCTCACCATAGCCACTAGGCCAGTCGAGCGAAAGGTTAACTTCTAGATTGTATACATTGAAGTATACTTTTGGGAAGGCCATGGATTCATGCTTGTAAAGAAGTAACATCCACCCTACACCAGAAGATCAAAATTCCTTTAAATGGCAAGGTAGTGACAATCCCTTCGTCACCTATCAAGGCTGTGATAGATAAAATGTCCAGCAATCAAGTAGCTACGGATCCAATATATGAGCTTGGAGGATTTCAGAGTGTGAATCTTGTAAAGAGTGAGTTGGCACCTCTATATTTTGATCCATACTCTAACCTAGTGGTCAACCACATACTTAAATCCTATGGATACTTCCCAGGAATGCCATTAAACCCAACTAGGAAAAGTACCTTTGCACCATTCAAAGAAGGAAATTCTGGAAAGATACCATTGGGGTTAGGGTACAAACCCACCAAAGAGGAAACCTTAGAAATGCTTACTCAAGTGAAAAATCGTAAGAGTAAGGGAATCCAGATGCAGCCTTATTTCCCTACTCTAAACGAATATTTCGTTAGGGAAAGAAGCCAAGAATACTTTCACGGGTTTCCCGAGCCTTGACACTATAGAGGAATATAATTAGCTGGAATCGAGGTCTTCCACGATTGCTAGTTTATTCCCTCAGAAACGGTTCCTACCGTCAAAACTCGTTAGACACCTTGTTTAGACGAACAAGCAGTTAGCCTTGTATTTGGAGAAGATCGATTCGTCAGAGCTGCATAGGATGAGATCATTTCAACCCTAGAACGTTGATCAACGATGCTGGCTCAAGCAAACCAAAAGGATGGAGAAAGTTGATCAAATGGACCAACAACCAAGGGAAACTCTTCAAGGTAACTACTGGAGAAGGAGAGATGTTCAAAGGAGAGCCAGAAGATAACGAATTCGAGTCAGAATCGGAGTTGGAGTCTGAGTCTGAGTCTGAGTCTAGCAAAGTCGCTAGAGAGTCTTCTCCTGCTGTCATTCCCCATCCCTTTATTTCTCCTAGCTTAGCATCTAACAGTAGCAGCAGCTTTGGAAAGGTCCCAACAACTATTCCTTTACCGCCTATGAGTACTGAGCATATGTCCTCTTTGTTTCAGCTGTTTTCAAAATTGAATATGAATAAATCTGATTATGCTTACTCCATGTGTTTTTCTGAAATCAATTTTGTTTATGATGACAATGAGGATAATTCAGACCCAGAGTCGATTGAATTACCTCCCCATATAATCAAAGAAATACTACAAGAGGGAAGAGGGGCACCAGTCATAGAAAACACTGAACCTATCAACGTAGGAAACGAACTAGAACCCCGAGAACTTAGGATAGGGACAACCCTGAATCCGACTGAGAGGGCCAGCTTCGTAGACCTTCTACACGAGTTCAAGGACGTTTTTGCTTGCTCTTATAAAGACATGCCAGGGATCGACACAGATATCGCAGGGCACTGAATTCCAATCAAGCCAGGTTTCAAACCCGTAAAACAGGAGCTCCGTCAGATGAGGACTGAATGGGCTCTTTAGATCAAAGAAGAGGTCGACAAACAATTCACGGCCAGATTCATCAAAGTTTCCGAGTATTCTGACTTGGTGGCTAACGTAGTTTCCGTACTAAAAAAGGATGGGCGAATCCGGGTTTTTGTTGATTTCAGAGACCTAAACAAAGCAAGTCCCAAAGATGACTTCCCTCTACCGCATGTCGACAGATTGGTATATAACACAACAGATCACGCATTTTTATCCTTCATGGATGGGTATGTCGGCTATAACCAGATCAAAATGGCTGAAGAAGACATGCATAAAACATCATTCATTACTCCATGGGGCACATACTGCTACGCGGTTATGCCATTTGGACTAATTAATGCTTGAGTTACGTACCAACGTACCGCAACTAAATTATTGCCTGACATGATGCATAAAGAAGTGGAGGTATACGTAGATAATATGATTGTCAAATCCAAAGACAGGAAAGGGCATATCGATAATCTTTGCAAATTCTTCCGCAGATTGATCTATCCAAGATCAAGGCCCTAATCGAAATGCCGCAACCCCAAACAGAGAGGGAAGTTAGAGGTTTCCTGGGCAAAGTATAATATGTGAGTCGGTTCATATTGAAACTCACTATGATCTGTGAACCTATTTTCAAGAAGCTAAAGAAAACAGATCATACCATGTGGGATGATGATTGCCAAAAGGCGTCCGACAGAATCAAGGAGATATTAGCAAAACCACCAGTGTTAATGCCTCCCCAACGAGATCAACCTCTTGGTTTATGTCTCACAGTAACAGAAACGGCCATGGGAGGTATGCTCGCACAAACTGTCGGAAAATAAGAAAGAGCAATCTACTACCTTAGTAAGAAGTTCTTAAAATATGAGTGCAAATACACACCTCTCGAAAAGACATGCCTCGCTCTTGTGTGGGCAAAAAAGAAGGCACATCATTACATGCTTAACTACTAGGTCAAGGTGTACTCCAAAATGGACATAATCAAATACCTCTTCGAGAAACCCGTCCTCAATGGACGTCTATCAAGATGGACTTTAATGCTCTTAGAATTCGATATCAAATATGTACATCTGAAAGTCATAAAAGGACGTGCCGTCGTTGAGTTTTTCGCAGACAATCCTATCAACGACACCCAAATAATAGATTTGTGGTCATTTCTAGAAGTAGACTGTACATCAAATATGTACTTCAAATATGTACACCCAAATATGTACATCAAATATGTACACCCAAATATGTACTTCGAGGTGAAATATAACGCAGCAGAATACGTAGACTGTCTCATCGGTTTACAAGCAGCAGTTACTCTAGGCATTAAGAATCTTCGAGTTCATGGAGACTCCTCCTTGATAATCAACTAGGTCAGGGGATCGTGGAAAACTTTAAGTGAAAGTCTAGCACCTGATCAGGCTAGAATAGATCAAGTTGCCCAGTTTTTTTATCAACTTACCTATCTACATCTACCTCGCGAAGATAATCAATTTGCAGACGCTCTTGCGAAACTTGCGGCCTTTATCAACATGCTAGACAACATGATCAGCATGCCTCTGTGCATCGAACGACGGTCAGAACCGGTCTATGTGTACGAACTTACCGACGAAGAAGAGAATCCAGAGGAACCCTGGTTCCAGTCCATTCTAAAATTCAAACTCAATGGTACATACCCACCAGAGATAGATAAGTGGGGACAACGCCCCATACGCTTACTCGCCTCTATATACCTCCTCATGTAAGGGAAGTTGTACAGAAGAACACCTCTTGGTGTCGTCTCGCGTTGCCTTGATCGTTCACAGGCACGAAGAGTAATGGAAGAAGTACATGATGGAGAATGCGGTCCTCAATTGAGGGGGCCCATGAGGGCAAAGAAAATCACACGTCTAGGATATTACTGGACAACTATCGAGTCGGATTGTATTAAATACGTCAGCCACTGCCACAATTGCCAGATCTTCGGGAATGTTCATCACATTCCTCCCTCAATCCTTTACACCATGACCTCTCCTTGGCCATTTTCTGCTTAGGGAATCGACATCATCGGAAATATCTCTCCAGCTGGAACAAGGAGGAAGAGCCACCGTCTCTCCACATATCCCCACTCTCGTCGGAGTCCTACCAGCAAAGTAGTCTCTAACGTAAGAGCTCGGCACCAACCCAGGTATAGCAGCCGCCCCTGCTGACAGGTTCCAACCTATCAATTGTCTCGCCTTCTCCGGGTCGACCCTCATGGCCACCGACGACCACTCCAAGCTCTCCTCTCTACACAGAAAATAAAAAATCATGTCGTAATCCTCCAAGGTGACTCTAAATTCCCCAAAAGGCATATGGAAAGTCGTAGTCATATCCCAGTAACGATCCAAGAAGGCCCGAATCAGGCAAAGATTAGCCCGAATCTTCATCGCCCTGATCGACCTCCTGGCTCGGACCAGCTCTCCAAAGGGTACTCCCCCAATGGGAGTCTTCTCTTCCGCGGCCAGCTTTTCTTACGCCTCCATCATGGTCGTGTAGCCAAAGAAGGACCTCATCTTCCCAGCCTCATGCGATTTGAATCAAGAAAGTCAAGTTAGCAATTTATATTTCAAAAGAAGGAGCAATTGGATATTGAAATGACAAGCAAACACAAAGGCTTACTATGCTCAGCGCCGTCCTCTAAAACATGTGGCTCTCCGCTGCCTAAATGAGATGCCTACCATCCCATTTCTCAGCCCACTCAGGTGCACCCGCCAAATGGTGTACACCTTGACCCGTGGTAATCCTCCTCGGAACCTCGTCCTCAGCCATCCCGGCCTCCTGCGCCACCTCGGGTGGTATATCTTCTCCTACACGGGAAGAAGAAGGCTCAAGATCGATGTCAATGGGAACTCTCCCTAACGTAGAAGGAATATCACCTAAACATTTCAAACATGTCAAAAGGTTCAAGCAAATCCTCAGCAGATTGAAGCAATGGCAAGTACATTTTAAATGACGTTTCAAGAAGCTTTCAGGTCATCTTTCACCATTATTTCGAAAACCCGACTACACATGTAGGGTAAGGGTCAACTCAAGTCTAAGTTCAGAGCCTAATTTCGGGTTTGAGTCAAAAATTCGACAGCATTTCGCCATAATAGGGGTTATACCCTAGAAAAGCGTCATGCAGATACCGTCGCAAACTGAAAATCTAATGCTACAACAAGTTAACCCACTACCAAAGGGTCCTAGAACACCAAGTTTCATCCAAAATGAGTTACCCTAAGGGGGCTTTCGAAGCGGTTTTCGATTCAGTGAGTATCCGTCTCATTTATTCAAAACATGACAAAAAAAAAACACATGGCTATGTTCCTAACAAGGTCAATTGTTCATTCCTAATGTCAAATTCTACCACACAAAGCTCCATTGGGCTCTAGTCGTAATTTTCGAGCTATTTGGGGGAAGGAAACCCCAACTTTCAATTCAAAATCAATCAAATATAAGCGATTAAAACAAGATTGGAACACAAACTTCAATTTGCCATAGCTTATGGAGCAATTTGATCAAGATTTCAACAAGTTTGATGGAAACTTGAGAGAATGGTTCGAGTTTTTATGATTGTCGGATAAATGGAAATCATCCGACTGTTCGCGTCTTTTATCAGACAGGGAAAAGCCCGGGAAGAAACGCAGCAACAGCTGCAACAGCTGCAACTCTTCCAAAGGTCGCAGCTCTTGCTCCGCCGTTTCCATAGCGATGTTTCGCCTAAACTTTGAAATTTGGTTACAAGTTGGTTACTTGTGGGCCTAAGTCTTATGCGCCTCTTCTTCGACTTCTATTTTTCACGCTTTGGTTCTTTTTTCAAGACCCATGCCTCAGCAGGTTTCAAAAGCATCACATCATCTCAATAGAGACCCATTTTTCCGGATATACAATCCGTGGGCCCATTTTTTATACTAAAGAGTTTTTGTTAGCCACAACCGAGCCGATTCTTAGAACGATTCAATCCTGACAAAATCCTTGATATATCAAGTTTCAACACGTGTTTCCCCAACAAGAGTTCGCTTGAAGACATAGACAGGCAGATTCTCAAATCCAGCGGATGACGACCCTCATTACGCACCTTACCCCCAGCGGCTGGCGACCCTCATTACGTATGCCTTTCAGACGGCTGGCGAGCCTCATGACGCAACCTCAAGGCCAAGTAAGAATTTGCTCAGGTATAACTTCTTCTTATGGCTGGCGAGCTTTCGAACGTAGTCTAATGGACAATAAACAACCCTCCTTGACAGTCGAAAGACTTTAAAATGTTCCCGACGACAGGTTCTTGGTTTAGACCCCTTGAACCGCCTCACATCGCCATTGTTGTCACGTTGTAATCTTCGATTCACCTAATGGTTATACTTTGACTTTTGCCTTTTCCAAGCCTCACTCAAAGTGGGGGCTCTGTAGATACCTCGAATCTACACCATCCTCCCACCACCCTGTGATGGTTGGGCCGCATGATTGGTATGCGAAAAGATTTATAAAAATTCGTAAGTTTATCGTCAGTTGATAACTCAAACAATTGTGTCTACCCCTTGGTCGTCATCTACGTACCGATACGGTCATTTTGACAGTCACTAAAGTCATTTTGGAGTCCAGGTCAAAAACCGCTTCATTTTCTATAAAGCGTCTTTTAAAACCGTGTCTGAACGCTCGAGAATATTCAGGATATTTTAATATTTCAAAACTTATCCTTTCTTGGTAAAATATTTTCTTTTTTTATTTGGAAGAGAATTCGAAATCTACCACAATTCCCATAAAGAAACGCGGAAATCTTTCTTTCAAAGTAGGAAACTGCTTGGGAAACAACGCAGTGGGTGCTGCGCCTCTTCCCCTGCTTGTTTTACTTGTTTCCGGAATATTTTCTAGATTTCTTTCCGTGTTCCAGTTATTCCATAACTCTTCGGATCTCTCCCTATATAAGGAGAGGTTCGTGCATACTTTAAAGGCACGCGAGTGTTCCGCCCCTTGTTTCTCTTTCTTTGCATTCTAGACCTTGCTATAAGCATTTTGACAACTACGTGCTTGATCAATCGAGCACGTAAGCTCGGATCCTTCTGGGTACCTGTCACGGTATTGCATTGACCAACCAATTTGACCAACTCAACAATAATCAACTTAATTAATCGATCGTTCCTCTTACGAGGGTACTTTCTTTACATTCGAGTTGAGTTGTCGCTAAATCGATAACTTTAGTCCATATCTCGTTTCGTCAACATGTAAGTATGAGGGTGTTTAATCCCGTCTTTTATTGTATATTTATTTGATCCAATGTAAGATTCATGTCGGAAGTATGTAAAAACCCTTTTCAAAACCTTTATTAGTTTTCATTTTTTCTTATAAATTGTCTTTTAATATAATTTTATATTTAGATAAGTTTGTCTCGACTTGGATCCCTAATAGTCTATATTTTTGGGTTTTGGTCATCTATCAATTTTTGTCTTTAGAGGTTAGATTCATCCATATTTAATCTCTAGATTCGTCTTTGATATAGTAGAGTAATTACCAACAAACACTAACTATCTGCGATTCTCGCTTCACAGCTAGAACCCAACTCAGGAACAGACGCACAGAGTGATGCGCCTCTTCCAGAGGACGCATGACCTGCTGCGCCTGTTCCGGGCTGGTTTTTGTGTCTGAACTTCCTGATTCGCTTTGGCGTAGTTTAATTATGTAATTAACTGACTATTACTCCTAATATCGCTGCTAATATGATTTCGTTTAGTTTTATTAATTCTTTTCTTTGTGTCAATAATCTTTCAAACATATTTCCGACATAGATCCCAAATCCATCGTAATCAATTGTAATATCTCTTTTAGGGTTCTATTTAATCATTGTATGATTTAATTACTTGTGTTCTCACATGCCAATCGTTCTAAATCCTACTTCGACCTAATTAAATGCTAAATTATATGTTCAACTGACATAGTCTAAGCTTGCATGCTAGGATTAAAACATGGATGTTGCATCGCATGTATATAACCGACTACACATCGATAACAGAAGAGTTTCCGTCATCATTAGTAGAGGCCGCTATCGAGGCGGGCGGGATTAGGTGTTTGATCAAAAGAACTTCCTAATACGTACCCTCACCCCTTACCCCAGATCTCTGTGAACATCCGTGTTCATTGGCATCCACGAGGTTCATTCTAGACATAGAATGCTAACGGTAACGAGCTCATAGTATTCATGTCATTCCTTTGTGTCTTGACATGACACAAATTTCTCTACAACAGTAGCTTCATCTGGTTATTCAACAAGGTGTGTGCTAGTTTTCCTTCACTTATTTAGGAAGTCGGTGAATCCTTCTTTCTCATTTTGGGTAAGAACCTCTAGAGTGCGCTTATGGACTTGAATGTGATCCAAAGGGTTCTTGTGCCCTTTGAACTTTGGGATGTCAGTCATGTTGAATTGGTTGTCAATTGCGCGTCCACCGCTTTGCGATTATTCTCCCTATAAATGTCATCTCCTTTGAGATACATTAGTTGCTCCTCCAAGTATTGGAGTCACTTTTCGGCTTTGGTAGGAACTGGCTTGGGATTGATTTCTGGTTGTCCCACAAAAGGTGGTAAGTCACCATGCACACTGTGGGGAATGTATAGAGGATAAAGTCTAGTTTCTATGGCAACAATTCGATCCTCCATGGAATTGAGGCGAGCATAAGTTTGGTCTTGCCTTGCCTGGAGATGGATGAGTGCAACTAGGATTTGATCATTACCATTTTGGTTTGGTGCACGAATATTTACTTGACTAGCTCCTGACATCTTGGAAAATGAGCAAGAAACCGACGACGAATCAAAACACGATCGACCAATCTAGCACACTTACTAAAAAAGAAACGTCTTCTGAAGTGGGACTGTTCCATTGTGTTTAACTGAGTTTTGAAAATGACTAGTTTGGAAATGAGTGACGACTCGACTGGTGAAGTGGGAGTGTGCCACTGTGCTCAGTTAGTATTGAAACTGACTAGTTTTTTAAAATGCTTGTCCTAGACAACCGTAGTGTGGTTGTAGGAGTGTTGACTCGAAGTGGATAAATGATTTTGAGTAGACATTTGGACAGGGTTTCGACTCATTTTGCGCTACTCTAGGCAACCTTTGAAAAATGCTTTACAGTTTTAAAAAGGATTTTGATTTGAAAAGTTCAGTCGTGGTTTATGTACAAAATGGTGATCATGTAAGGGTTATATACATTTAAACTGGCATAATAACGGCATGCTGAATGCATTTAAAATGGTTTTGGCTTAAAGGGTGGGTTGTCATACTAAGCAATCAAATCCAAGGTCTGTGGAGATGTCCGCACCAAACATTAGTAAGGCATGTTCCTAGTCCATTTACCCGAGTAGTGAAACACCTTGGTGCTAACATGAGTACACACCGTGGTATGGTTGACGTCAATCGCTATCCATCCTTAGGCCCAGATAAGAATTTGGTGTTGGAGTAGGTGTCCTCCACAAAAGTGCGCCACATAATAAATCTTATTATGGAATATAATTGGGATATTTATTGACTATATATATGATTAGTCAGTTGATTAACGTAAATCAATAACGGTTGGCTGACTAGAGTTTGACGTTATTGTCGTTTGACGGCGGTGATCAACTGATCCCTTTCGGTCACACCTAAAGGATAAAATCCAAATAGTAACTAATTATTTGTATACGATACAGTTAATTAGTACATTACATATATTCGATATGTACGAGAGTTAATTGTTAGAAATTGAGTTAAGAACTCAAATTCGATTAAACTTATTTTTCAATTATGCGATAATTGACTAATAAATTTATATCTTATTTTAATACGATTAAATAAGATTTAACTTAGTAATTAATCGTTAAATTACTAAATTAGTTGAGGTTTTGAGATAGAGGTAATTAGTTAATTATATTTACAAGGAGTTGTAAAATAAATTAACTAAGCATTGTGGGACCCATTATATATTGATATAATGGTGAAATATTACTTAAAATGTTAAGTACATATTATTTATTTAATTGAGTCATATAATTGTTATATGATCAAATTAACACTTAATTATACAAGATAATTAACCATATGATCAATAAGTATTTGTAAGACAAATATCAAAAATCAAAATGGACCAAACTAAGGCCATTGTGGCCGGTTGGCTAGTAGTTACATGGTGATGATTTTGTTCTTATTTTTACTCTTTAGTTACTTTATGAAAGTGACATAACAAGTAGTAAACAATCATCACTTGTTCTACAACACTCCACTCTAATGCATGTGATAAAATTGAACAAAATAAGAGTATTATTTGGACTACAATAACCGGCCAAATGGCCTATATTATGAACATTTGTGTTCATTTTATACTTACTTCATTTTGTGCAATTGTCTTACTTCTCTCAAAAACCTCATCTTCTTACTAAAACTCTCAAACACTAATATTTACTAAGTATTACTAGTGTAGTAATATAGCAATAATATTAGTAGTATAATATCTATCTTATTATCTAGTTAATAATAAGGGTAGATTATTTGGGTTAATCTTGGTGCAACTTAGAGGAGATCTTCTACTTTGGGGATTATTTGTATCATCCATATTATTAGCTCAAGAACAACAAGAAGGAGTTCTTGTTGTGCCCTTATATTTTCCATATCAATGTGAGGAAATTTCTTCCTTTATATAAATGTCTTTATATTTGCATGCTTGTTACATAGATCATTATAAACTAAATTAAAAAGTAATTTAGTAAATAATTAGAGGAGTCTAATTAAGGTCTATGGACTTTCAATTGGTATCAGAGCTAGCTTGTAGCATGCATGTTCATTTTGGACATTTTTATTAAAGTTATAAGATAACTAATAAATCAAAGATTTTGAGTTAAAATACGATTCTGACAAAAATTTTTGGTGCATGTATACCTACTGACCTCAAAATGTTTGTGGTTAAATTTCGTGATTTTAGGGATTAATTTGCTATTTATTTTGATTTTTGGCGTTTAAACCGAGTTAACATGCATTTTATGAGTTAAAAGTTAACTAAAAATAGTTGCTGTTGATCTGGCCATGAAATTTTTAATATGCCTCACATGCATTTCTTACATATTTATGTAAAAATTTCGTGACTTTTACTTATGTATTGCATGTTCATTGATTTTTATACGATAAAAGTCGATAATATGAGATTATAATGTTCATAAAATTGAAACGTCCATTTATGGTCTTGAAAATTTTTTGTACATTTAACATTCTGATTTTGATACTCTTGGTGAAATTTTATAATTTGTTTCACTGCTTTACTATATCTAATGTTTTTATTTGATAAAACCATTAAATACAAAGCTATTTGTTCATAAAATTAATTTAAATTTTTTGAGCAAATATTTTTTATTTTTTTTTACTTCCTGGAAATTTTCCAGAATGTACAAAATTTTTTGTTTCAAATTTTATGATGTTTATATTTTATTTTGGTTTTATTTCATAATTGTTATGATTAAACCGTAATATTTAGCAAATGAAATCAAATCGATCTAATTAATGACCAACAAAATTAGTAGTGACTAATTTTGACTTCTAAAACAGTTTAGTTAATTAGTTTGAATTTAAATGCGATTTAAATGTTGATAGTGATTTTTAATGGTTAAAAATCAATAAATCCCGGAAAAAAAAATCGAGCTACAATGAGCATGAATTGAATCTAGGACGATTTTGGCATGAATTTTGCAGCAATTTATTTAATTTATGGTTGAATGAATGAATGTCATTTATTTAATAATTTATGCAATTTTTTGTACCTAGTATGGCCTAGTTGTTTTTAATCGTTATTACCCGTAATGTAAGGGAATAACGGTTTGGTTGTAATTTTATTGCGATCTCGTATCGCCGGTTTGTATAATTTTAATAATTTTATTTCATAGAATAAATGTATAATAGGAATTTATATATTTGTATATTTGTAATTATTTTTATGAAGACCGGTGACTCCCTCAAGACGGTGCCATTTTGGAAGGTGTTCCAAGTGAAGAGGCAAGGGACCAAGGAGTTGGTTTCCGAGTTTGTAACTATCTAGTTAATTTTGATTAGCTAGGTGGCCATACTAGGATTTTATTGTTGCTTGATTGCTTGCTTTATTTCCGCTCATGCCAAAATCGTCACACATGCACTTTATTTACCGTTATTGTCAATTCAACGTTATTCAAAATTCACCGACTTAGTTCATTTATAAAGAATTAATAACTAAATTGACAAGATCTCTCAAATGTTTAAAAAATTGAGATTAGCCTTACCAATTAATAACACCTATGAATCCCGTGTTCATTAGGGCTACCACGCTCGTGGGTCCCTTTTTACCTCGGGTAAGTAGGGTGATACGATCACAAGCTAAAATTGGATTTGACTCAACGAGATAAGCGTTATCTTGGGACTAGGAGATGGATTTAGTTGAAATCCGTCAACCAAGAGTTCTAAGGGTAGAATTAGTCAAATAGCGACTTACCATTTCTAGGTAAAAGTAGCATGCGATGACTATTTTTTATTTTAAAAATGGGTCTTGGAATCATTTATATAATTTAGTGAGAGGTCATTATATAATTGCTAAACTTGTTAAAATGTTTTTCAAGTAAATTAACAATGAATGTTTATATATTTCTTTTTGTTGTAGTTATCATATTCGCATAATGTCAACATCATCAATCGTTGCATCCTTGGGTAGAGACTCATGGTTGAGGTCCGTCATGGACAAGTGTATCCTAAAAGATGACGGAAGTAACTTCATTGAATGGGAATCAACGATCAAGAGCGCCGCGTTATCCGATAACGTGCTTCGCTACTTGGTTGAAGAGCCCCCCACCGAACCCGCGCCAAGATCGTCCGCGGTGGTTCGGGCCGAATATGACCTTTATTTAAAGGTTGCTAATGACGTCAAGAATGTCTTGATTTGGTCAATCTCACCCAAACTCAAACTCCAATTGATTTCTCTCAATGCATATGAAATATTCACGAGGATCACTTCGATGTTTTCGCAAGCCCCTCAAATTGTTCAATATGAGGCAATTACGAAATTCTTTGACACTAAGCTTCAAAGGGGCCAAAAAGTTGGCCCACACTTGCTCAAAATGGTTGAGCACGCGGACACCTTAGAGCGTCTAGGGTGCACAATTCCAAAGAATTTGGTGGTGGGTAAGATCCTTCATTCACTCTCACCTAAGTTCACCCAATTTAGGGTGAACTATAACATGAATGGCATGGACAAGAGTTTCCATGAACTCCATGCACTCCTCCCCCAAGCGGAGAGGGACATGGAGGCTAGTGGGAGTGAAGCCAAGGATGTTCTTTCCATAAAAATGAAGAACATGAACCTTGGGGTGAGGAAGGACAAGGGAAAGGGTAAGACTCTTTTCAAGAAATCCGGCAAGGGAAAGGCCAAGGTCTTTTATAAGGCCAAGCCCAAGATCAACAAACACGCGGAGGCGGATTGCTATTATTGTAATGGCAAAGGGCACTGGAAACGCAATTGCCCCAAGTACTTGAAAGATAAGAAGGACGGTTGTGTGACAACGTCAGGTAAAATTCTTTCTTCACTCTATATGATAGATATTAACTTTGCTAGTACCTCTTCTTGGGTACTTGATACAGGTTGTGGTTCTCACCTTTGTAATCATGTACAGGGGCTGAGGGACGTGCAAGCACTAGCCAAGGGTGACGTGGACCTACGCATGGGAAATGGAGCTAAGGTAGCCGCAGTTTCCGTGGGCACCTACGTTCTTCTTTTGCATAATGGTTTAGAGTTGTATTTAAATAATTGCTATTATGTTCCAACTCTTACCAAGAACATTATCTCCATTTCCGTGTTAGACATGGAAGGTTTTTCATTTTGTATTAAGAACAACTGTTGTACTTTTGCTTTTTATGAAATGGTTTATGGCGAGGCCATTTCTATTGGAGGTATTTATGTTCTAGATATTGCAAAAGAGGTCTATCATGTAGAAAACAAGAAGCTCAAAACAGGTGAACCTAATCAATCATACCTTGGGCATTGTCGTTTAGGGCACATAAACGAACGACGCATAAAGAGACTTGTTTCATCTAAAGTACTCAAACCATTCGATTACGAATCTTATGGCGTATGTGAATCTTGTCTTCTAGGCAAGATGATCGGTCCCTTTTACGGGGAAAAAGGACACGAGCAGTGAAGTATTAGGACTTATACATACGGATGTATGCGGTCCAATGACTATCCGAGCTAGAGAGTGGTTATCACAGACTCATTACTTTTACGACGACTTAAGTAGTATGGATATGTCTACTGATGAGGCTTAAAAGTGTGCTTTGAAAAATCAAAGAATTTCACAACTGAAGTAGAAAACCAATGAATAAAACAGATATTTTTATTAAAACCCTACGATCCGATCGTGGTGGTGAATACTTGAACCATGAATTTGATTCACACCTGAAAGATTGTGGTATAGTATCACAATGGACTCCTCCTGGAACACCTCAATTAAACGGTGTATCTGAAAGGAGAAATCGAACTTTATTAGATATGGTTCGATCTATGATGAGTCTAACAGAGCTTCCTGATTATTTTTGGGGTTTTGCTATCTTATCTGCAATATTTTCACTAAATCGAAGCCCGACTAAGGCGGCAAACAAGACTCCATATGAGATATGGACAGGAAAAGTTCCTTATTTGTCATTTATGAGAATTTGGGGATGCGAGGCTTTTGTTAAGAATAAGTCTGACGATAAACTCGCACCCAAATCTGACAAATGTCTTTTTGTAGGATATCCAAAGGAATCACGTGCTTATTACTTCTACAATAAACACGAAGACAAAGTGTTTGTGTCTCGTGATGCAGTCTTTTTAGAAAATGATTTTATTTCTAAAAGACAGAGGGGGAGAAAATTTGAACTTGATGAAGTCCAAGAGCCACAAACCGAAAAGGACGACGAGGAAAACGTTCCCTCTTCGTCTGGTACGGTAATTATTCCTTCGGAACCTAGGAGGTCAAGCCGAATTAGTCATCCACCTGATAGATACCTTGGTATTATAGAGGAAGGTGATGACTATAATGTGTTACTTTTTGAAAGTAACGAACCTACTACCTACAAAGCAGCCATTTCTAGTCCCGACTCAAAGCTATGGCTAGGAGCCATGCAAGCCGAAATGGATTCTATGTACGACAATCAAGTATGGGACTTGGTTGATTTACCTAAGGAGGTACGACCTCTTCAGTGTAAGTGGGATCTATAACGATCAAAGTGGCACAGACAAACATAATGATGTTTATAAAGCTAGATTGGTGGCAAAAGGTTTTCACCCAAGTTCATGGTCTTCACTATGATCAAACCTTCGCCCCAGTCGCCTGCTCGATCCATAAGGATTATCTTAGCGGTTGCCGCATTTCATAATTATGAGATTTGGCAAATGGATGTCAAAACCGCCTTCTTGAATGGGATTCTAGAAGAGGAAGTGTACATGACACAACCTGAAGGTTTTGTGGATCCATCAAACCCTAAGAAGGTATGCAAACTTAAGAGATCCATGTATGGTCTTAAGCAAGCATCCAGGAGTTGGAATCATCGTTTCAATCATGTAATTAAACAAAATGGTTTCACTCGAAGTGTCGAGGAACCGTGTTTATACATGAAGTTTAGTGGGAGTAAAGTAACTTTTCTAGTCTTGTATGTAGATGACATACTACTCATTGGGAATGATATTCCAATGCTCACTTCTGTAAAGGAGTGGCTAGGAATACATTTACAAATGAAAGACTTAGGAGAGGCCCAGCGCATCTTAGGTATCCGGATCTATAGGGATAGATCTAAAAGGATACTAGCATTAAGTCAAGAGACTTATATTGATAAGATTCTTGATCGGTTTCAACCATGAAAGACTCTAGAGAGGCTTTATTCCTCTAGGGAAGTGGGATCAATTGAGCAAAGTCAGAGTGCCCTACGACACCCCGAGGAGATTGAACGCATTGAAAATTGATCCACCTATACGCACAGCGTTGGATCATCATGTAATGCTATGATGTGACTCGTCAGACGGAATATGCTTTGAGCATGACAGTCGTTTACCAAGCAAATCCAGGTGAGCCGTTCACGGTAGCCGTGAGAAAGAACATTCCTTAAGTACTTAAGAAGGACACAGGATTCGTTCTTAGTGTTGGAGGCGAGACGCGTACTGTTAAAGGTTAACACAGGATGCCAGTTTCCAAACAGATATGGGATTGAATGAAATCCCATATCCGGCTACGTTATTGATGAATGGAGGAGCTGTTTGCTGGAAGAGTTTCAAGCAAAGCGTTACAGCGGATTCTACAACGGAAGCAGAGTACCTTGCAGCGTCTGAAGCTGCAAAGCAAGCTGTGTGGATTCGGCAATTTTTGGAAGGACTAACAGTAGTCCCTACTGCCAAAGATCCTATCACAATTTATTGTGATAACAGTGGGGCTATTTTCAGGCAAAAGAGCCCAAGTCTAGTAACAAGTCTAGACATGTACTTAGGAAATATCATGTAATTAGAGATTACGTGGACAGAAAGGAAATTGACATTTGTAAGGTTGGGACAGATGACAACATTGTTGATCCTTTAACCAAGCCTTTATCAAAGGCTAAGCATGATGGTCATGTCGTCACAATGGGATTGAGACGTGTGCCAGAATTCCTTTAGATTATTTAATATGTAATAATTGAATGTTGTATTAATTATTTCATATATGATAATGGCATTCATTGTTCGAGTTTTATTTTAAACTCTTTTATTTAGTTTGACTAAATTTAATACTTTGTTTATCCGAATAGATTGTTGGACCCTATTCAAGTGAATAGGACGAAATTAGTATTTTGTCCCTAGTCACTCAATGAGGTGACGTCTCGAAATGACTAGATTGTAAGTCGATCGATGGTTGGTTCAGCACCATGAGGTCATGGAGATGACTGGTCGTTTACATAGACAGACTGTATGACACTCTGTCAGACAGTGACATTGTAGCGACCCTAATCAATTATTTGATGCCTGGGTGGTTGCAGGGTATCTATCCTTATTCCTATAAGTCGATTCTTTTGACTGGCGACCGTCTATCTGAGTCGGTGCAGGGTCAGATTGGTTTTGTGATGTTCTAGGTCGTGCCGTTAAAAAGGATGGCCGAGGGACTTCTTCGGATCATGGATCGCCATTCATAAAGGGTAGATGGATCCACAGGAATTGTCACCCCGTTGGGTAAAAACTATTTAGGCCACTCGAGGAGAAGTTACTGTAAATGCGTGCCACGCTCGGAACGCGACTATGGTTAGATTTTCCGGTCAGACAGTTTCTCTACCTATCGAGAAAACCACTCTAGATATTGTCAATCGCAAGTGCGACCTGGAAGACACCTTGCGTTGAGTGGGAGATGTGATAAAGAGACAAGAGAATCGGTGACGCACACTTGTGTCAGACAAGTGGGAGCTTGTTGGAGTAGGTGTCCTCCACAAAAGTGCGCCACATAATAAATCTTATTATGGAATATAATTGGGATATTTATTGACTATATATATGATTAGTCAGTTGATTAACGTAAATCAATAACGGTTGGCTGACTAGAGTTTGCCGTTATTGTCGTTTGACGGCGGTGATCAACTGATCCCTTTCGGTCACACCTAAAGGAATAAAATCCAAATAGTAACTAATTATTTGTATACGATACAGTTAATTAGTACATTACATATATTCGATATGTACGAGAGTTAATTGTTAGAAATTGAGTTAAGAACTCAAATTCGATTAAACTTATTTTTCAATTATGCGATAATTGACTAATAAATTTATATCTTATTTTAATACGATTAAATAAGATTTAACTTAGTAATTAATCGTTAAATTACTAAATTAGTTGAGGTTTTGAGATAGAGGTAATTAGTTAATTATATTTACAAGGAGTTGTAAAATAAATTAACTAAGCATTGTGGGACCCATTATATATTGATATAATGGTGAAATATTACTTAAAATGTTAAGTACATATTATTTATTTAATTGAGTCATATAATTGTTATATGATCAAATTAACACTTAATTATACAAGATAATTAACCATATGATCAATAAGTATTTGTAAGACAAATATCAAAAATCAAAATGGACCAAACTAAGGCCATTGTGGCCGGTTGGCTAGTAGTTACATGGTGATGATTTTGTTCTTATTTTTACTCTTTAGTTACTTTATGAAAGTGACATAACAAGTAGTAAACAATCATCACTTGTTCTACAACACTCCACTCTAATGCATGTGATAAAATTGAACAAAATAAGAGTATTATTTGGACTACAATAACCGGCCAAATGGCCTATATTATGAGCATTTGTGTTCATTTTATATTTACTTCATTTTGTGCAATTGTCTTACTTCTCTCAAAAACCTCATCTTCTTACTAAAACTCTCAAACACTAATATTTACTAAGTATTACTAGTGTAGTAATATAGCAATAATATTAGTAGTATAATATCTATCTTATTATCTAGTTAATAATAAGGGTAGATTATTTGGGTTAATCTTGGTGCAACTAAGAGGAGATCTTCTACTTTGGGGATTATTTGTATCATCCATATTATTAGCTCAAGAACAACAAGAAGGAGTTCTTGTTGTGCCCTTATATTTTCCATATCAATGTGAGGAAATTTCTTCCTTTATATAAATGTCTTTATATTTGCATGCTTGTTACATAGATCATTATAAACTAAATTAAAAAGTAATTTAGTAAATAATTAGAGGAGTCTAATTAAGGTCTATGGACTTTCATTTGGACCCTCCAGACAGGACGATTGGTCTAAAGGGCCGGGTTAGGCTTAGGAAGGCCGAGTGATGAAAACCGACAACTGTCTCATACATACTATTCCCTAACCTTGTTCAAGTTTCTCCCTAGGTAACACGTAAGTGTATAATCTCCAGTGGAGTCGCCAAACTGTGATACACGGATTCACGATCCTTTCTAAACCGTGGTGCGCGCGGGAACCACTGATTAAGAAACGAGGGACAAGCGTAGAAATACGCATTTGTGGAATCGCCACCAACTTTTATGGGAAGTTGGAATCGTTCGAGTACTTTATGTCATGTCAAAACTCAAAGTGATGATGTGAACACCAAGAACTCGTTACCCTTAGCATTCAGTGTCTAGAATGACACTCGTGGATGCCAATAAACACGGATTTTCACAAAGATCTGAAGTAAGGGGTGAGGGTACGTATTAGGAAGTTCTTTAATTGAACACGTAATCTCGCCCACCTCGATAGTAGCCTCTACTAATGATTTGGGAAACTCTTTTGTACTCGATATGTTGTCGGTTATATGCATGCTATGCAACATCCACTTTTTAATCTTAGCAAGTGAGCTTAGGTTATGTCGGTAAACATGTAGATTAGCAATCAATTGAGTCGAAATAGGAATTAAGAATTAATTGCATGTGAAAGGCAAATAAATCATACAATACAATGATTAAATAAAGCTATAAAAGAATTACAAAGATTACAACGAAATATGGGCTGTATGTCGGAAATATATCTAAAGAAAAGATTTGAAGAAAAGGAAGAATTAAATCTAAACGAGCAGATTAGCAGCGATTTTAGAATTAATAGTTGATTAATTATACCATCAAAGCTACGTTGGAGCAAATCAGGAAGTTCAGAGACAGAATCCAACCCGAAATAGGCGCAGCGTGTGATGCGTCCTCCGGAAGAGGCGCAACACTCTTTGCGTCTGTTCTTGTGTTAGGTTCTGGCTGTGAATCCAGAATCTCAATCAGTTAGTACTCATTGGTGATTTTAAGGTTGATTATTGATCTGACACTCGAGTGAAAGTGATTTAAGCCATATTAATTACAGTAACTATATCAAAGACGAATCCTAAAGACTAGATATGAATGGATCTAACCTCTAAAGAAACGATTTGATCTAAAAGATGACAAAGACCCACTAATATTGATTATTAGGGATTTAAGTCAAGAAACAAAAATATCTAATTAGATTAAAGACGATTTATAAGAAATAATATTAAACTAAATTTTTTTTTTTAAAAGATTTAAACATGAATCTGACATGATACAAGATGAAAATAAATACAAAATAAAATACATATGCGGGATTATAACACCCTCAGACTTACATGTTGACGAAACGAGATCAATTAAGTTGCGTTTTAATGATAGCTCGACTCGAATGTAAAGAAAGGGCCCTCGTTAGAGGATCGAAAAGATTAATTAAATTGATTAGGTGTAGTGGTCAAATTGGTAGGTCTATGCAAGAACGTGACGGGAACCCAGAAGGATATGAGCTTACGTGGTCTATTTATCAAGCACGTAGATGTCAAAAAGCTTAGAGCAAGGTCTAGAATGCAAAGAGAGAGAAGAGAAGGGGTGAAACACTCGCGTGTCTTGAAAGTGAGAACGAACCTCTCCTTGTATAGGGAGAAATCCGAAGAGTTTTGGAATGACTCGAACACGAAAAGAAATCTAGAAAATATTCTGGAAATAGGCAAACGAGATGGGGAAGAGGCACAACAGGCACTGCGACTCTTGGAAGAGGCGCAGCGCCCGCTGCGTCATTTCCCGAGCAGTTTCCTACTTTGAAAGAAAGATTTCCGCGTTTTCTTTATGGAATTGCCGTAGATTTTGAATTATTTTAAATAAAATACGGATATATTTTACCAAGAAAGATAATTTTTGAAATATTAAAATATCCGGAATATTCTCGAGCGTTCGGACCAGTTTTAAAAGACGGTTTATAGAAAATGAAGCGGTTTTTGACCTACACTCCAAAGAAACTCTAATGACTGTCAAAACGACCGTATCGGCACGTACATGACGACCAAGGGGTAGACACAAGTATTTGATCTATCACTTGATGACAAACTTATGAATTGTCATAATTGTTTCGCATACCAAACATGCGGCCCAATCATCACAGGGTGGTTGGCGGAAGGTGTAGATTCGAGGTATCTACATGTAGGACATGACTTTTCTATTAGGTTCATATACCTATACTTAAGACATTTCTTAAGTAATACTAATCAACTCTTTAATTAGTTTATGTAAGATCTAGTTACATGCTAATAAAATAAACAAGATGAAGAGAAGAATGGTTTTTTCACATTGCTTATATCGAGTATGGGCACAAGGAAAGGACTCCTTCCTCGCCTGGTTCTTGAGCTAATATATCTAGGGATGAACTTCCTAAGTCCCAAGTGTAGAGACACTTCTCTTAGATGCACCTAGACTATCCTAAATCGTCTCCTTATCACACAATGCTAAATGTTACAAGAAGCCTCCTTCACCTTATTATTACTACTACAAATAGTAATATAACTTTGGTGTGTGTATGTATGAGAATGTAGTAAGAACAACTTGTTTGTGCTTATTTTCTAGTGAGATAAGTTAATAAAACAAATACTCACATAACATTTTATGTGAAGTAGAGAATAGAACTTATTCTCTTCTCTTTGCACTAGGGCACGGCGGTTCTGGGAGATGGGAGGGGGACAAGCATGCTTGCTTTCTCCCTTACCCATGTAGCTAGTGTAGGCTTAGATTAGTTAGGGTATTAAACATGTCTTAGCATTTAATCTCAAGGCATGATCATACTAACCTACAACCACCTAAAAACCGGTTATACTTAGGTTAATATGGGATCCATTTTATCTTATACATTTTGTCAATTGTCATATGTGTGACATGTGACAATTAGCATGTATCTGAGCTTATAAAATCATATTTAACAATTAAATACAATTGACAACACCAAAATATGTCGTGTTTAGTAGTGTTTATTAGGTCCGTTTAATGAACTTTTTACGGGTCGTTAGCATTGTAACACCCGGAAATGTACCCTATTTTTCTAGTAGAAATATTTTACGAAATCTCTTCAGTAATTTTAAGTTTTAATTTAGAATTTTATGTTCCGAGTCGAATTTAGAATTTCTGAGTTCGTATTAGGAATTTCCGCGAGATTCCATGAGAATCCCGTCTTAAGGCGAGTTTGACTTTTGGTTGACTTTTTCCTTACTTATACTCATACTCCTTAACCTATTTTCCTACTCAAACACAAACCATTTCATCCTTCATAAGAAATCCCAAACCCTTGCCTCCATCCACTTTCCGATCTTTGAATCATCCTAGCTCCTTCGTTACTCGATAGAATTCACGTAAGTTCGTCTCATTCTTCTCCCCTTACCTTCCTCTATCCGTATTGATGTTAAAATCATCGTCTTTCTCGCTTTTCAATCTTTCCGTCTTTCTCAAGATGAATTTTATTCATCTTTTATGGTCTATTTGTAGGTGGTGACCTTCAAGATCCCGACAAAGACTACTTTCTAATTGAAGAGGAGCTTGACGATTAGTAAAGACGCTTAAAGGTAACGGTGAAGGGTTACTTGATATCATTTATGTGTTTTATGTGATTTCTAGGATAGAAACCATGTTTAGATTATAGTTAGTAAGCTTATGACTTGTATTATTGTTGATGGATGTTGTTTATTGAGTATTCACATGAGTATTGATGAATTAGAATGATAGTCGATAATTATCAAAAGTCGACTTTGAGGAAACAAGGCATTTTCGTGTACTGCTGACCTCACCCGGTCGACCGGCAGCCGGTCAGACCACCGGCTGGGGCAGTGGCTGTATATTGTTGGAGTTTTACGTGATTTTGAAATATGAAGTTGGGCTCAGCCGGTCGACCGGCAGCCGGTCAGACCACCGGCTGAGACCCCCCCCCCCCCTTTCTTCTTTTGTTTTTCATATGACCCATTGGTCCCAGCCGGTTGACCGGCAGCCGGTCAGCCTGACCGGCTGGGACACACTGACAATTCAAGTTGATTTTCACATGAGTTTTTGGCCTGAGCCGGTGGACCGGCAGCCGGTCAGCCTGACCGGCTGGCACCTGCTGGAGTTCTTTGTGATTTTTGTTTACGGTTTTCATTTATAATAATTCCGATCGTTCGTTTATCGTATAATTTTACGTAATGACTTATAATATCAATGTTTTGGACTTATGATATTTCATTTGCTTGTATCACATGTTTTGTGACGGTTTTTGGTATGTTTCCACTTTGAGTCGGTTTTTACAAATGATACGATTTGAGCACTATTTTGTCTTGTGCTTTGTACTCTCATTCCCTTGGCTACCTTCCCGTTCGTAAGGCTGGAATGTCGGAACAGAGAGGTATCCTACTGCTTAAATGCATGTGTTAGTGGGCATATGACGACGTTGTTGGGAGTTGAACGCTATGCGTTGTTCGACCGGCCGTCAAATGTTGTTACTTGCGAGGTGGTGTTATTTGCATGTAGCGTACCGCTTGTTATGAGGCTTGAGCTGTTTTTCCGCCTTTCGTGAATTGATCTACCGAATTTGGGGGGTACTCGGCATATATATTGTAAGACCGAGTCTTGGATGCGAAACGTCATCGCCATGTCGAATCGGAAAACGTTTATTCCGAGATCTTGGGCCCGTTTAGACTAGGACCGTATTATTATAGTCGTGATACCAGGAGGAAATTAGTCTACATAGGCGAAATGTAAGCACGCGTATGAGTTCAGGGGAAAGTGATCCCGTGGATGCCTGTTAAGCAGTACTTGCCATGTACACGGTGCTAGTGCGTGTCATTACCGTGATAGATGTCGTTTGTGTCGTTCTTGAATGCGTGAATTTCATGATTATGTTCCTGGTCATTGCATGATGGGCACCGTCAATTGCTTGGTCGTGAATGGATGATAATCATGTTGGATTTTTGTGATCATCGCAGACTAGATTGGTTGTTCTGTCGAGGTCTCATTCTATCAAACCTTATACCGCCTAACCGGTGTGCTTTGGTGAGATGCAAAGCCTAGCCTTAGTTGAGCGTATTCGGTGCTAGAGTGTCTTCTCGAGTTTTGAATAACATTATGGATTCCGGGAAATTATACAAATGCCCTTATCATTATCTATAGAATTGCCTATCTATCTTATCGTATCTCACATGTATATCTATATATGCATGATTTTACTTTTGTATTTCCTTCTATGTACGTTTAATGTGATATGGCTGGGAGAACCCGGAGTTACTCCCCACTGACTGTGGCGTTCATGTTTTTCATGAATGAACAGGTTGCTTGCTTGAATGACTTTTTGGATATGATATTTTGGGGTTCGGGTGTGAGCTAGCGGGCGTTGTCCCTGGAAGTTCACCTCTAGACGAATTTAGCTAGTTTTGTTAAACCCTTGTTCTTTGCTAACATTTTAAGAGACCCCGTCTGTTTGTTGTATTTTCCGCATTTAGTTGTAATATTTTGACACTCCTCGTTTTATTTAACTTGCATGTATAAAAGTTTTTAAAACTACCTATTTCCGCTATATAATTCACATGCTTGTATGTTTTATATTTCCGCATTCTCGAGGGTTGTCACAGTTGGTATCAGAGCTTTTTATCGCTCCCGACGCACACACGTGAACCCTAACTTAAACTACTTGACCTTAAAATAATAAATGAGAGATTGGGTAGAAGTTAAGGACTTTACTTGGTAGTCTATTTGTTTATGCTAATTGATAGGAGTAACTTAATTTGTTTTTGTTTCTTATGAAGATGGTTAGACCACGTTTAGCTGAGAATGTCATGATGGAAGCTCTTGCTCAGGTGCTGAAAAATCAGCAAGATGCCGCTCTAGCTAATGCCAACCAAGCCCCCCCTAGAAGGGAGGAAAACCATCAAGGTGGCTACGCGTGGGTAGCTGGGCAGATAGCTAGAAGTAAGAACGTACTATATGGTGGAGAGCCGGATCCGATGGAGTTATCCGATTGGTTCCGTGAGATGGAGAAACAATTCGATCTATACCAAGTTCGAGAAGAGGACAAAGTTAGGATCGCAAAGCACTTTCTGGTGAGGGAAGCCGACAACTGGTGGGCTATCACAAGTGCCACTGCCGTTCTTGAAGAGGACTTTAACTGGGCTTGCTTTAAAGCTCTTGTGGAGGGTAGATTTTATCCTAAGGAGCTTAAACAGCAAAGGCTTAAAGAGTTCATCGATTTTAAACAAGGCAACCTATCGGCTCAAGAGTTTACTACGAAGTTTAATAAGCTCGCTCATTTTGCGCCGAGGCTTATCCGTGATGATGAAGATCGAGCTTTCTATTATCGTAATAAGTTGAATGCCGTTCTTCAAAGTAAAGTGAGAAGGGGTACTGCGTCCTTTGGAGATCTCTACGATGATGCCTTGTGGCCTGAAAATTCAATGAAGGCTATAAGGGATGAAGCTTCAATGAATAATCCCTCTCCTTCTTATACTCCTAGGCCGAATGCTTTTGGGAAGAGACCCATTATTCCGTCTCCTTCTAATTCCTATGCTAACAAGAGGAGATTTAATGCTCCTTCCAATGCCTATTCAAGGAATCCTGCTCCTTTTATTCCTAGAGCTACTTCAAATGTGGCTCATAGGCCTTATGCTCCTCAAGCTCAAACTCAAGGTCGTCAATGTAATCGTTGTAGACAACCACACCACCCCGGTGTGTCATGTGCCAACCGACCTTACATTTGCTTCTTTTGTCAAAAGGGTGGTCATCGTTATGAAGATTGCCCCGACCGAAAGTTGCCTCCCCCCCCCCTAAACCTAAGGGTTCAATCTTTGTCATGAGCCGTGCTGAAGCCGATGCTCATCCCGAGATTATTAGGGGTATGTTCTCAATTTTAGAGCAAACGTGTCTTATTTTATTTGATACAGGTACTTCAATGTCTTTTGTGTCATCGACTTATGCTAATAAGTTATCTATCGAGCCTACATCTAGTGAGGATACTCCCATATCCTTACCATCCGAAGATATTATCTCTTGTTCTACTCTTTATCCAAATGTACCTATATCTATTTCGGGTTCTATCTTTCCCGCGAATCTCCTTAAGTTCCCCCTAGGAGAGTTTGATATTATTTTAGGTATAGATTGGCTAGCTATGTATTATGCTAGGTTCGAGTGTCGTGATCAAAAGATCTTTTTAAAGAGTCCTTTAGGTGTTAGAATAACCTATAAGGGATCTCATTCCCGTAAAGGTGTGTCTTTAATTTCTGCTATGAAGTTGGTAAGTATGGTTAGAAAAGGTCGCCAAGCATTCTTGTGTGTTGTGACTTCTTCAAATACCTCTTTGCCAAGTATTGAGGATGTGCCTATTGTTCGAGAGTTCATTGATGTATTTCCTGAAGATTTGCCCGGGATTCCTCCCGAGCGAGATGTTGAATTCTCTATTGATCTTGTTCCTGGTTCTGGTCCAATTGCCAAAGCTCCTTATCGTATGGCTCCTTCTGAATTGAAAGAGTTAAGAAAGCAGTTGGATGATATGATTGAAAAGGGCTTTATTCGACCAAGTGCCTCTCCGTGGGGTGCTCCTGTTCTTTTTGTGAAGAAGAAGGATGGTTCTATGAGGTTGTGTATCGATTATCGTGAATTGAATCGGATTACAATCAAGAATAGGTATCCTTTACCTAGAATTGAGGATTTGTTTGATCAATTAAAGGGTGCTTCTACTTTTTCGAAGATTGATTTGAGATCGGGTTATCATCAAATTCCGGTTAGAGATGTTGATATTCCAAAGACCGCTTTTAGTACGAGGTATGGCCATTATGAGTTCAAGGTGATGCCATTTGGATTGACGAATGCTCCTGCTATCTTTATGGATCAAATGAACCGCACATTTAGGGAGTATCTTGACAAGTGTGTGGTGGTATTCATTGATGATATTCTTATTTTCTCCAAGTCCGAAGAAGAGCATGCTATTCATTTGAGGATTATTTTGGGTGTTCTACGTCGACAGAAGTGGTATGCTAAGTGCTCTAAGTGTGAATTTTGGTTACCTAAAGTGTCCTTTCTTGGGCATGTGATTTCTAAAGAAGGTGTAATGGTGGATCCTTCGAAAATTGAGGCCGTTGTTGATTGGAAGAGTCCGACTGATATTAGAGAGATTCGGAGTTTTCTTGGTTTAGCTGGTTATTATCGAAGATTTGTCAAGGATTTCTCTAAGCTTGCTAGACCAATGACTCAGTTATTGAAGAAGGAAACCAAATTTCTATGGAATGAAGCTTGTGAAAGTGCGTTCCAAGAGTTAAAGAAGAGGTTAACTACCGCTCCGGTGTTGACTTTGCCTGAAGATGGAGTAGACTTTGATGTCTATTGTGATGCTTCAAAGATGGGATTAGGTTGTGTTCTTATGCAGAATCGGAAGGTGGTGGCTTATGCTTCAAGGCAATTGAGAGTTCATGAAGTGAACTATCCTACTCATGATCTAGAATTGGCCGCTGTTGTTCATGCTTTGAAAGTATGGAGGCATTATTTAATTGGAGTTCATTGTCGTATCTTCCCCGATCACAAGAGTTTGAAGTACATATTTACTCAAAAAGAGTTGAATATGAGGCAAAGAAGATGGTTGGAATTGGTGAAAGATTATGATTTTGAGTTATTGTATCATGAAGGGAAGGCTAATGTTGTTGCCGATGCTCTTAGTAGGAAAGCTTCTCATGCTTTGAATGCTTTGCATGTTTTACCTGTTGATCTTTGTGCCGAGTTTCGAAGATTGAGTTGGAAATTTGTAG
>JAIUZE010075222.1:6622-28341 GCA_022085475.1 Heliosperma pusillum
ATAAATTTCATTTGCAAGTAATGTAAATAATTCATCAAGCTCAATTAGCTAGGCAGTTATTGTAGTATAATATATATCCTCTTGTTAGCTGAATCTGAACTCGAGCGACTTCAAAAACACGCGACTTAATTATATATCAAAGAAAACTATTTTGATGAAAATAAAATAAAATTAGTAAAAGTGAATCGGTCTGAATAGGTGTTGACCCGTGCAAATTGTTAATTTTATCGTAAAAATAATAATATAAGTTTTATATTATTTAATAATTAAATAGTTATTAATATAAATTACCTTTTTATAATTCCTTCAGAATAAGTGATGTAGGCCATGAATAACTTAAAATAATTATATTAAATTTGATTTTATTTATTCAAAAACTATTTTCCAATTTACAAAATGTTAAATAGGAGGGATAATTTTTCCCGTATTCTGACTTTAACTCGATAATTGACCTTATAACCCAACCTATATATGATCCAACTCATATTTTAAATACTTTAATTTGAAATCTGACGTACCGACCCATTTGAAAGAGCCAAGCATGCTATTGCGAAAAATAATAGGTCTTACTTAAGACGGAGACGAATATATTCGTCTAAAAAGTAAAACGGGTCAAAGAACACCTCACTTACATGGATGGAACAAACCTTTTGTTAATTTCAATGCATCCTGGTTTTCTCTTTTATGTGATACTTGACTCGTCTATAAAAACAAAAAGATATAGAAAGAGCCTAGAACTCCATTTGCAATTAACGTAAATATATAATTCATGAGGCTCAATTGGCTAGAAAGTTATTGTAGTATAATATATCTTCTTGTTAGCTATTTCTAAACTCGGGCGACTTCAAAATTATTTGATGAAAATAAAACAAAATTAGTCAAAGTGTATCGGTCTAAATTCTAAATATCAGTTGACCCGTGCAAATTGTTAATTTTATCGTAAAAAAGTAATATAAATTTTATATTATTTAATAATTAAATAGTTATTAAAATAACTTAGCTTTCATAATTCATTCAGAATAAGTGAGGTAAGCAATGAATATATTAAAATAATTAAATTTAGTTTTTTTTATATATATAATTCCGATATACAAAATGGTAAAAAAAGGTAGTTATAATTTTTCTCAGATTCAGACATTTTTCCGATCATTGATCTTATACCCAACCCATATATGATCCAACTCGTATTTTAATCTGAAATCTAAAGCACCGACCTATTTGAAAGAGTTAGGCATGCTTTGACGATAGATAATGGGTCTTACGTACGGAGACGGATATATTCATCTTAAAAGTAAAACAGGTCAAATAACACTTCATTAATGTAGATGTGACAAACTTTTTGTTATTAAATATTTATAAAATATGAACATTTATACACTACATTTGAGATAAATAATTTAAAACCGGTTAGTCCTAGTATTTTAAATTATACTCCCTTCATTCAACTCTAAACATAATATTTCTTTTTGTTGACACTATTCATGAAGGTAGAAAATCCGTACGATTCATTGCAACATGTATGATAAAATATGGTCATGTGAGATCTTGTTTGATTCGCCTTTATAAGTAGAATAAGAATATCAATTTTTTATATTTTTTTATAACATAAAACTCGAGATATTTATGTTACAATTCGTGCATTGACAAACGTATAAAAGAGAAATGTTGTATTTTGAGTTGAATAGAGAGAATAGATACAATTAAAAATTTAATTTTATTATGAAATGACCTAAATGACCGGTCCCGCCTGATCTATATTGTTAAGTTGAAAAGGTGTCATAGTAATTTGTTTGTCAATAATTAGTGTGTGAGACATTCTCATAGTATGAGACGGTTTAATTTTCTCACTATGTGAGACGGTCTTAATCTTTAATGGTCTGATATCAAATGAACTAAAACATTCGGACAACCTAAAACTCACTGCCCACCAAATTAATATGAACCCCAAATATGGGCTTTGGCCTGACGTATGGTTTATAACCTTGGTTAGCCTATCATAAATATTTAGACCTAATAATTTTACTAAACTCAAGCTCTCATCTCCTTCTTTCTCCTCAATAACATTGCCGCCTCACACATTACCATTTTTCTCCTACTAACCCAATAATTCTCTTCTTTTTCATTCTATAAGAATTGACTCGAAACATATCGTTCTACTTTTAATTGTACTTAATTTTATAAAGGTAATGTAAAAAACATTATATTGCGTCGAAATTTTCGTTTTTAACTATTTTTTCACTCTTTAATTATTTATTGTGTATTGTTTTTCTGTTTCTTTTATTATATTTTCAGTCTTCTAAAATTATTTATGTCGTTATACTCTTTAATTTGTAGATCTAATCAATTGTATGTTTTTCCAAGCAAATATTTCTTACTTTTAATTAATTTATGTGTTTAAGCATCTTTTTAAGTTCCTTTTTTTTTGCATTTTTTATATTAAGGTTTGTTAATACTATACTAATGAGGGACGATTTTTTTGAATTCATCAGTTTAAAATATGTCCCATAAGTACTTTTTATTTAGATCTAGAAAGTTAAAAGATTTTTTAAACTCTAATTTATATACCAGTTTTTTTCCCAGATATTTATTCATTATTTTCAATCATAATAATTGGCTTTTTTTTTAATAAATTATTTCGAGCATAATTAAAGTGGTTTGAGTTGAACAAAATTTTCAGTCTTTTTTAATTACTTTCAAGTATTTTTAAATGATTTTATCATTTCAATTCTTTTCTGGTTATTTTAAATATTTAAATATATATAGTTCACACTACTATGATTGTATATTTGTATATTAAATTAGTAATTAGTATAATATATTTACATTGATTTTTGAAGCTGTATTCATTTTGTACTCTTTATCTTATTTTGTGTTGCAATTGTAATTAATCAACTGAGAATTAAATCCTACATGAAAACGTGAGCCCTGAAAATCAAGATAGAAAAAAATTGTTTTTTGACCCACTGACTTTCAACCTCAGAGCGACACAACAGCTCTGTGGTTGTTG
Organism: Heliosperma pusillum; assembly: GCA_022085475.1. Lineage (NCBI taxonomy): Eukaryota > Viridiplantae > Streptophyta > Magnoliopsida > Caryophyllales > Caryophyllaceae > Heliosperma > Heliosperma pusillum. Next base: position 9,630 of record JAIUZE010075222.1, read on the forward strand.
CTTTCTTAAATAAGGATGGAGAGTTTTTGGTGGAGTCGAGTAAAACTGAAGCCTCGCAACCCTATAACAATATATATAATACAAATTGTGAAATTTTAAATTCAGATTTTAATTATAATTTTGCATAAATTTAACCCCAGCTCCCTCTTCAGTTCATGTTTATACATCAGAGTTATTACATCTGATAATGTACTTTCTGAACTAGTTTCATTATAAACTTTTTGAGTTTTATTTTTAAGAATATGAATATTTATTATAAAGTTTTTGAGCTTGTTCATTCAAACATTAAGCTAAAAAAATATCAACATTGGTAAAAAACTATACCTAAAGATACAATTAATTTTGAGTTTTGCATAAAAAAATTACTCCCTCATAGTCGGTCATTTATTCCCTCTTTTCTTATTGGGTAAGTCGGATTTTCTTCCCTCTTTCCCTTTTTGGATGTGGGGTTGTGTGTTTTGTGTGGTCTAAATTCATTTGTATGTGGGGGTAATGTGTTTTGTGTGATCCAAATTCATTTCCTTAATTTTTGTGTAAAGGGAATTAAAGGGGAAGAAATGAGTGATTAGGAGGGAGTATTATATTACTTATAAATTTTAAATACTCATAAATAATACAAGTAAACTCAAAAACTAACAAGAGTGTGAGCTAATACATTCGATCTATAATCCTTTTTCCCTTCCCTCTTGATATATGCCATTTTCATAGATTATTGATTCATTCTCAATTTAGACATCGGTGTAAATGAAACCCAACGACTTTATTGCGAGTTTACAACCGTCTTAAATAAGACTAACTAACTCGATCAGTAACAATTTACAACCTTCCTCCTATTCATATAACACTAGACATTACTCCATAATATTGAATTTTATAAAACGTAAAGAATAAAAAGAAATAAAAAAACAAGTAAGAATGTTAGTGGTTCGTACCCTGACGAAACAATCATGATAATGCAATCGTAGAAGCTTGGCTCCTAGAGTTGGCTTGTTTTTAACGTGTTTCGTAATAATATTTCGGACAATATCTTCAGCATTAGGGCATGTTTTTTTGTAAAAATTCTCTACTAATTTCCCTTTTTTTGAGCCATGTTTATCTGCATTACATATTACAAAAGTGCAAGATATTGCCAAAAATACCAATAATATTACTCTGCTATCCATATTTTTGTTCCACTTAATTAAGAAGAAATTGAAAAATAGTGTATAAATGTGTGTATAATTATGAAGTGGTTATAGACATTATAGTATTTCAGACTTTCAGTTGTCTTTTATAACCATTGATGATATGTTTATGAAGCAAGATGTTTGACAATTTAAATTGCTTTGTGCTTCAACAAAGTTGTTTTTTTTAGCTTTATTCTTCCTTATAGAGGATAAAGTAAAATGATGATTATTAATTAATTAATTAAGGTAACTTTATTACTCCTACATTCTTGATAACCCTAGCTTAATTTTATGTTAATCCATACTTTATTACTCCTACATTCTTGATAACCCTACATTCTTGTCTTTTATAACCATTGATGATATGTTTATCACCTTTAATTGATTATGTTAGCTATTTGTTCTTATGTTAATCACTTTTTTTTTTTAATAATAGATTACGTATAAATTTATTTGTAATCAAAGTTACAACCTTACAAACTGTTGGAGTATATTACGGTATTAGAGTGTACCGACGGAAGCAAGGAATATATGGAACGATAATAATAATGTGAATCAATGTGTACCTTGGTAAAGGGACCTACTAATTTATTATCAATACACATTGTATTATCTATAAATAGAACTTTGTTGTATATGAAACATAATGCAATTCAATAATACAATTTACACTTATATAATTTATAATTAGTTGTAATTTAACACAAACCTTGATGAGCTATTTGTCCTTGCGCATGAGTGTAATAACTACTGTCATGTCCTAGTGAATTGCTCTATACATGATCCAAAGATTAACACGGGTCATCTCTAGCGCATTTTGTCCTCCCTCGTGTGTATCCCGGGAACTTTTCAGGAGCACACCCATATATCCTAAGACTACTGCAATAGAGCACGCTTAAATGTGGATTTCTTTTGCATGGATAACCACAAAAGAAAAGGCACTTTGGTTATATATATGAGTAGCATTTTCAATTCCTTTAAGCACTAGTCATTTAAGTCTATCAATTGATCTTTTCAGAGACACCCATTCGAATAACGTCTTCGGTTAACATTGTAATATTACAGTGGTAGCTAGTTTTCGCCCAGGGGCTTCTTAATACAAATGAAGGCCACGTGCGCCATAAAATAATGAGGTCCCAGGTATGAATGCATGCATAAGTGTATTATATACTTTAAAATTTGTATTGAAATTCATCAATAAACCTTATAAATTCGGTAATCGAAATCGGAGGCGCAGTTCCTGCGCCATTTTCTGTAGATGCCCCTGCTTCTGCCTCAATATATTTCAAAGCTGTGGTATCATGTGAGCTACTTATTATTTGACGCTATTGTTCTAGACCTAAAATGTTAGTTGACATTTTATAATTGTACATATCGATCATATTCATATTAGAGATGAAATAGGTTATTTTACACTAACTAGTTGTTGTATCGTGCGCGTTGCGCACGATACCCCAAAATATTGTGACTCGTTTATTTGAATTAGTATGGATTCATCCAAAGAGTGCAGTTTCACCATAAACCGTTATAGTTGACTATCAGTTTTGTTGCTTTGGCTGCCCATGTTTTCAAAGGTCAATGGAGCTGGGTGTACGCATATTACACAATTGTTGTCTCCAATGCGTAAGTTCAATGGTCACTTTGCTTTCATTTTAGCATATACACAACAATCGGGGTATAGTACTAACAATAGAACGATACTCTACGTTCAAGAACTATCGTTGTAAACTGTCACCATATTTTCAAGAACGAAACTCGACCACAAATAAATTGATGCACGTCAACGCTTCAACATATCGGAGCATCGATGGTAAGGATACCTCGAGCAACTAAAAAAATCAGGACTGCAGCCAAACGCATTAATTTTTTTAATGTCGTATCTTATATAACCCCTTGCCATTCCCATGTTTTCACCCTTTGTAAACAATATAAGGTGTGACAACAGGTAGTGAGAAGCTACACTATCAACGAAAAAAAAAACAGAGGCCAACAAAGAGTAATAATAATAGAACCACCGAAACACATAGATCATAATGGAAACACGCTTAATCTTACAAGCACATTACATAGAATAGCAACACGCACTTTTATAAATAACCTAAGCACTGCCTTGCCTACAGACGAACATTGAGATTATTTTACTCCTAGATTTTCACATAGAGAAGTGAGCGCGCGCGCGCACACAGGAAGACACTACAAATTGTACATGACACTGGGGACATTCGCTTAGCTACTTAAAGTGCCTTATTTTTCTGGAACATTTATGGATACATTGCCTGGATTACCGCCTTGACATCATCATATGCGCTATCAGCCTCTGGCAGAATGCCTGGATGCACATGGATCGTCCACACCATCTAACATTTAATTTCCTCTCCATTTCTCATCATTCTCATATCCTCATCTAATTAGATCCACACACAACTCGTTCCATCAGTACTACACATCTACAAGTAACAAAACCCGTTGATGATTGTGAGCAATACCCGCTCTCAATTCAACTTGATAGAAAACAAGATTCCCCAAAAGAGTCCCATGAATCTCTAATTTCAAATGGCTATACAACAAGCACATGAACCTCAATAATGGGAAGGAAATAGGAATCCATATCTGATACAAGTATAGTAATAAAAAAACTGCCAGGTTCTAGGCTGGGTTGTACGTCAGCCATCATCGCTCACAGACATAATAAAGTAGAATTAGGCAAGAAGAAGGGTAAACAATCGTGAACTTCAACCACCCACGCAAACAGAACCACACATGAATAAGAAGTGACGTAAAAGTTATAGAAGTCTCTGATGGAAGGTTTCAAATTTAAAATTTAAAATGAGACTACATCCCGAACATCATCTAAAAGTTTCCAAAATGACACTTCATCGTGATACAAATATCATACAACAAAGGTTTTAATAGCTTCAACCTCATTAGTTTTCCAATGCCTAACAATGATCTCCAAGAGAACGTCGTCAAGACTTGGAACACATAAAAGGCCTAAGATAATGAAATAACATTTGACGATAAGGAAACAAAGACGATCAGCCCTTAATAACAGAAAGAAAGCACTAAAACAATCAAGTTGAATTATAAATCCGGGGTACAATGAGTGAATGAACATCAATGACTTTTAAAAACAAAGTCTAGATTTTCATGATATCGTATGAGTTATGCCAGTTCAGTACTAAATTACCTTAAGCGTGCAGTCAAATCCATTTGTCTTTGAGAATATCAAGTCATTTCCGCCTAGCTGCCAAAATATGAATCAATAATAATGTTTTAAACAAGATAAATAAACAAATCAGTCATCATTTTAATCCAAAGTGCATCCTTGCTAGATATTACTAACCAGTACCTAGTAACACGTAAGTGCTACTGACCTTTACCGATTCATTCTTCAGTTAACCATATTAAATAGAGGAGGGTGGAAGAAGAATTACATATAAATTTGCACCTCAATAATGCGAAATTGAATACATGATATTAGGATGGCTCAATTTACTTGACCAAATTATCTATTGTAGCTGAAATATTGATGCATACATAAGCAAGTATGTAAAAAATAGAACTCACTCAAGCTCAAACATGAAATTTAGATTCTCACCATTGACAACCTTATACAGTTCTACAAGTTTTGTCTTCGGGTTCTTTCAAAAGTTTATATCTGCACAATAGAATGAGGTAAAGAAAATTGTTACGTGATATAACACAAGAATAACACTTACTCAATAATTCAGAGTGCTAAGTTCTACTAACCATGTAGTTTAAATTGACATCTGTAGCTTTAATTTTTGTCTCCCAACACATACTGAGTAACTCTGAATGCTACCCAATGCTACCCGTTATATTTCCCTCACACCTTCAACTTCCTCTCCCCAATTCCTCCATCCTTCCATTCCCTCTTCTTAAATCAATATATCATCTTTGCTTTCCTTAACTCACTTGTCATTCATTTAGCTCTCCCTTGTGGTTCTTCTCTCTCTCTCTCTCTCTCTCTCTCCTTCTCCCTTTCGCTCTCCCTCTCTCCCCCCATTCCATTTGTGGCCTACTGATTATACATTCAGCTTCCTTAGAGCCTTCTTCCTCTTCCTCATTTTCTCCTCCCTTGTACTTTTCCTCCCCTATTTCCCCTTCTACTTTGATCAATATGTTTTCCTCTTAATTCTTGTGATCACATGTAATCCATTGAGCCCCTATCTAATCCCTCCTCCTTCAACATGTTATGCCTTCCTTCCTTTTCCGAGGGTGTACCTGTTGGTTAACATTATTTCCACACTAATCTCCACTTACACTCTCTCATTCCTCTCCCACCATCCCCTATTCTCACCCTCCTCCTCCTCCCACCACCTCTTCTTTGATCAAATGTTATCCTATCTTTCCTCGGCTCCATTCCATTTCATTCTCTCCTTCCTCCTTCAACAACATGGCATGCCCCTGAATCCCTTACTTTTCCCTTAGCCCACTGGATATACACTAAGCTAACTTAGCCTTTTTCTTTCACAAGCAAAACTACTCCTCCTTTTCCTTCCCCTCTTTCTCTTTTTCCTACTCCACTTGTCCCTCTCATTCCCCTCGCCTTCTTACAATCCTCAAAACATACAGAAAAGATAATCTATTTTATCTAGTTTCATGGCTTTCATCTGAGTCATTCAACTATGTTAGTGGCCAACATCTAAAACCGTATTTCTAAACTTCTAATAGCATGTTTAGTTAGGAGCATCATGATATGAAAAGACTATAAAAAATTCCAATATAACTACAGGACTTCCTCTGTCCAATCGATAATGTACATTGTCTTTTTGAATCAGTTTAAAAGTAAGCACATGCAAATGGCTAAGTAGTTTCAACCTCAATCGACACCTCATGAAACATGCCTTGACTAAAACTATTGGCTCGGAGGTACCAAAACAGACTTAATTCACTGGTTAGGATGGAGGGAGTAACTCCTAATAATTCATTAAAAATAAAATTTACGCACACGGGGTTACTAAATTGATATCTCTGCTAATCTGTTCTTTTCAAGTTCCAAGGACACATAAGGTTGCGATTACACAAATGTTTAATCAACAATTATCTTCTTACCTTCTCAATAAGTTGAATGGAGGATATAACGTTGGCAATGTCATACAACCGTCTTACTTTGGCTACATCATCGTATAAAAATTATAGTTAGTCACTGAAACTATGTAGTAATGAAGGAGGAAACACAAAAGAAGATTTAGTTACGTTGCATCACGATTTGTTAAGGCAGTCTCCAGTCAAGAACTGTGTTGCTTCATCAAGTGAGATCAGCATATACTCAGTATTTGAACAAAGGAGCAACTTGACAAAGTTTATGAGCCCCAAAGACTTTTCTTTCTGCTATCTGCCAAAATACGAAGAAGTTACAAATTCCTTTAAGACGTGTTTGGGGAACTCAAGTTTCATTTTTTTGTTCAATAGCAAATCTAGCACATAACCACCAACCAACTAAACATCATAACCACTAGAGTACAATCTTCACCCCATTTGCTAACAATATCAAAGTCTCAGTCTAGAATGACTTGCGTATAGTTGACATGAATTATCCTTTGACACTCATCACTGACCGGATGCGCAACGCACTCTCACTCACCCATTTCATCTTCATCACTTATTCCCTCTCCTTCACTTTGTTCATACCCATCCTTCCATCTCTCCCTCTCTCTCTCCTTCTCCCTCTTTTCATCCTCTGGACATTACAGCCTTCGCTGCGTTATCTCTGCCAAATTTTGAAAATGATAAAACGCAAGAACTTACCTAAAAAAGTACCTTAATTTATAAAAAAACGGAATTTGAACAATTTGAAATAAAAAAGGTACTTCCCCAGTCCCATTCATTTGCCAAAATAACCCTTACAAAAAATAAATTAAAAAGGGTAAATGATTGTTTGGACTAAGGGAGTCAAATATAGTAGCAAACTACACGAACCCTCGAAATTCTGAAGTGTGTACAAGAAACCATCTCCATCGATGGTCTATAAGAGTATATGTACAAGAATAAGATCGAAGCAAACTTCTTTATGCACTATTTATACTGAGTATCTCATAGGTTAGAAAACTTCCCTCCTCCGTCTATTAGGGCTAGTATATTGTAACTTGTAAGAATCAAACTCAATCAAGAAACACTTAAACAACTACCATACCAGAAAATAACAACACAGAACACCCAATAGCTTTTACAAACCTACCCCATAATACAAACTACTTCATCGACAATTGACAGCTAGATAAGGTCTTGGTATTAAAAATACCCACCATACTAAAAAATAACGTCAATATAACACGATTAATATCCAAACATCTGTAGTACCTCATTTACTCCAACAACCCTTAAAGCCACATTTTCGATACGAACTAAATATACCCACAAACCTCAGTCATCATTCCAGCGCCACTTAACAACATTCTACAACACACAAAATAGAGCATGAAAACCTCATCATACTCTCAACAACAAAAATTACTTCCTTCACCGGTCAAAAGATAATTTCATACCACAAAGAAGTTGTTGTTGTTAGATATACGTAGAACTGGAAAATTATTAGACTATCTTATGTTAGAGAGGCTTCTAACTTAAATACTTGAAGTTGTATTGAAATGAACTTACGTCATAATAGCGTAAATAGACATTAAAGCTGATGCTTCAGCCATGTCCAACTTTTATGAACAACCATACCAAGTAGTTTAATCTTTTACAATAATGGCAAAATTCTACTATAAAAAGAACTTGAAACACTATCCAATTTTAGGGACTATAGTCGAAAGGACTGTGTAAAATGGAGGTCCAAAATGATGTGGTTAACCAAGTCAGAAAGAGCAGCCCAATGCAAAGCAAGCCCAATGAGAATGTCAGAAGCACAATTCACAGAATGATACAGTACACAAAACAGCTTGGTAGAAGATATGGAGTTGGTAGAATATGAGCTGTAAAAGTTTGTCTTCTAGTGTCAATTCTCTAGGGTTGTAATATGTGTGTGCTATATATATTCTCTGGCACATTCACATATGATATAACACAAAAATCAATACAACAACAAAATGGCACAGCAGCCGTCATTCTCTTTGTTTTGCTATTTTCATGTCGATACTCCATGCACGTAAAATATGAAGAAGTCTACATGGTATAAGAGCCATGAGCAAACCGTGCTCTGGCTTCTGCATACTTCAGCATAAATAAGCCTGGATTGTAAGCTTTTGTTTTCCTTTTTCTTGTTTGTCTTTTTTCTTCTTGTGGTGTTCTGTAGACTGTTGTTTATGCAAAGAAAGTTGTCATATTTGTATTACTCTGCCTAAAGATAGAAACTTTTTTATCTTCTCCATTAGATCTGCCTTGTCTTTAAGTAAAGCTTCAATCTTTGAACATAAAAATGCCTGATAGTAGTGAGTTAGTGCCCACAACAATTGCACCTACTGATCCCCTCTATTGTAACCCAAATGACCTGGGAAGTACCCTGAAAATTAACCCTATACTGACTGGTGTTGAAAACTATATACCATGGAAGAGAGGAATGAAATTGGCCCTGTCAACCAAAAGAAAACTTGGATTTGTCACAGGAGCCTTAGAAAAACCAACAACTGACAGTGTCAAAATTGATGCTTGGGAGGCTGCAAACAGTCGAGTAATTTTATGGATTGTGCAAAATGTTAGTGAACCAATTAAGATGGCTATAATTCATACCCAGTCAGCAAAGGAGATATGGAAGGTGTTAAAAGGGAGGTACTTGGTCAGTAATGGTGCAAGAAAGTATAAGTTGAACAAGGACACTTATGAACTCAAACAGGATGGAAAAACTGTAACAGAACATTATATCCAATTGAGAGCTGTGTGGGGTGAATTAGAAAATTTGAATGACTTTCCTTTGCTCACTAACATCTCTGCACAAATGAGTGCCTTTCTTGAAACTCTGGAGAAGCAGAAAGGAGAGGCTAGGTTGTTTCAGTTTTTGAATGGTCTTGATAAGACTTATGGACCACAGAGAAGTGATATCTTACTTATGTCACCTCTACCCTCTGTTGATGATGCTGTATCTATTATGGTACAAGAAGAGACCCAACAACACAATACTCAGACCTCTCAAAAGGGGGAAGTTGAAGCATCTGCTCTATTCAGCAAGGGGGAGACATCAAAGGGTGATTGTAAGCATTGTGGGCTGACCAATCACCCTTCTGAAAAGTGCTGGTATGCTCCAGGAAATGTAAGGCCTAAGAGAGGAGGATAAACCTCTGCAAGGGGTCAGGGCAGTTTCAACAGACAAGGCAGAGTAAGCTTTAGAGGCAGAGGAAGGAACAGTTATGGATACAGTTACCAAGCTGGGTATGGAAATAATTACCAAGCTGGCAACAATTATCATACTGGGAGTGGTAGTTACCAAGGAGGATATAGAAGAATGGCGAATGCAGTTCAGTCAGAACCAAGCAATGCAGATATAGCAGCTTCTTTGGCTGCCACCTCTCAGCATTTGGAGAAAATTCTAAAATACATGCCAGGCCAGAAATCAGGTTCAAAATCAGGGAATGAGACAGATGAGGAATTGGAATGCAACTTTACAGGTACAATTTCTTGTCACAATATGAAACACTCTCAATATGAGTGGATAATTGATTCTGGGGCTAGTGAACACATGATCACTAACCTAAACAAATTGCAGAATGTTCAGCCTCTAAAGAAAAGGCTGAAGATAAACTTACCTAATGGAGAGTTAGCTTATGTAACTCACATGGGTGACTTGTGGTTAGAAAATGGAATTAAACTCAAAAATATTATGCATGTCCCTGCATTTAAACACAATCTTCTATCTGTCCAAAGGCTTCTGCAGGATAACTCTTGCTATATTATCTTTTATGACACCCATTGTGTCCTGCAGGACTGCAGTACCCATGACATCAAGGTAAAGGGCAGAGCAATCAGTGGACTTTACTACTTAGAGAAACAAAGAACTACAAATTCTGCAGCTGACATCAAATATAATAGGCAACCTATATTTTCTAATATGCATAATAAATGTAATCCTAAGGCTGACAAACTGTGTCAAAAGCCATTGATCCATTGTGATCTTATTTGTAATGACAATATTTCTTCAATGAATGCTAAGCTTAATTCTTACTCTTTGTGGCACCATAGACTTGGTCATGCTCCATACACAAAACTACAACACGTTACTTCTATTAAAATGTTTGCTGCACATGATAAAGAGCAAATCTGCATTTCCTGTCCAATGTCAAAGCTCACAAAAACACCTTATCCCTTAAGAATGTCCACTGATTCCCAGCCCTTTGGCCTAGTTCACATAGACATCTGGGGGCCTTACAGGGTTCCCTACAAAGGAAAGTTTAAGTACTTTCTTACTCTTGTTGATGATTACTCAAGGGGGACTTGGGTATATCTCCTAGATTTTAAAACTCAAGCCTATGAGTCCCTCAAAGTATTTTATGAATTTGCTAAGACTTATTTCAATCAGAAAATCAAAGTGATAAGATCTGATAATGCGTTAGAATTTGATGACAAGTTTTGTAAGGAATTCTTTGCATTAAATGAGATTGTTCACCAAACATCCATAGCTGACAGACCACAACAAAATGGTGTGGTGGAAAGAAAACATAGGCATTTACTTGAAATAGGAAGAGCTTTGAGATTTCAAGCCGGTATTCCTTTGAGATATTAGGGTGATTGTATCATGACTGCCTCGTACATAATCAATAGACTTCCATCACCTTTGCCGAAGAACAAACTCCTTTTGAGATGTTACATCACAAAGGGCCTGACTATGGTCATCTTAAGACTTTTGGATGCCTCACTATGGCGTATAATCCTGCCAGAAATAGGGACAAATTTCAGGCAAGAGGACTTCCTTGTGTCTTTCTAAGTTATCCAGCTCATCAGAAAAGATACAAGGTAGAGGAGCTGCATACTAAAAGGAGATTTGTAACAAGAGATGTGGTCTTTTATGAACATATCTTCCCATATAAAGGAAACAAGAATTATCAGTTTATGCAACCCTGCTCTGTGTCCATGCCATCTACAAAAGAAGAGTGTGCCATCCCTGTTGAAGATGTCACCCTCTCCACTCATCCTTTCCCAAGGGAAATAACGCATGACTTAATCACATGTGATGACACACATGAAACTCCTCAACTAAATGAAGCCAGTACACAAAGGAGGTCTGATAGACAGAGAAAGCAGCCTGGATGGATGAAAGATTTCATCATTCCATCCACACACAGAGGCACTAAGGATACCATTCATTTAGCTTCTAGTATTGCAGACACAGATGTGACAGAAGGTTTTGCTAATATGGTGTCCAGGTTATTTCACCAAGAGGAACCCTCCCATTTCAGTGACGCTGTGCAGAAAACTGAATGGGTGGCAGCCATGAATGGTGAGCTAGATGCCCTTGAGGAAAATCAAACCTGGGACATAACAAGCTGACCACCTGGGAGAAAGGCAATTGGGTGCAAGTGGATTTACAAAGTCAAATATAAACCAGATGGAGGCCTTGAAAGGCATAAAGCTCGACTAGTTATTCAGGGGTGTAGACAATAATATGGTGTGGACTACTCTGAGACATTTGCCCCTGTGGCAAAGATGACTACTGTTCGCGCTTTATTAGCAGTGACAACAATGAAAGGATGACACTTGTGCCAAATGGATGTCAGCAATGCTTTCTTACATGGTGAGTTGCAAGAAGAAGTATATATGAATCTTCCTCAAGGCTATGTTGGCCTAGGCACAAGAATTAAAGAGGGTCAACAGGCAATTAAGAACAATACAAATCTAGTATGCAAGCTCAAGAAATCCTTGTATGGACTAAAGCAAGCACCTAGATAGTGGTTTGCTAAATTGTCCACATCCCTGAATCAATTTGGGTTCACCAAGTCTCACTCAGATCATTCTTTATTTGTTAAAAGGGAAAATGGAGCATTCACAGCTGTGTTGGTGTATGTGGATGACATGGTTCTCACAGGAAACTGTGAAGCAGAAATTAACAAGTTGAAGGATATGTTGTCATCTGTCTTTCATATGAAAGAGTTGGGCAACTTATCCTACTTCTTAGGACTTGAGGTTCTGAGAAATGATCAAGGGATATTTGTCTCTCAGCACAAGTATACTGCTGACATGATAAAGGAGTTTGGCATAAGCAAGCTCAGGTCCTTGAGAGTGCCTCTTGACAGTCATAACAAATTGGAGCCAAATAAAGGCACTCCACTCCCAGATCCTGAGCTCTATAGAAGGTTGGTTGGTAAACTGATCTATTTGACAATCACAAGACCTGACATCTCCTTCTCAGTTCAGCTCCTCAGTCAATTTATGCACTCACCCACTTCTGATCACTATCAAGCTGCCAAAAGGGTACTCAGATACCTCAAAGGAACATCAGCACAAGGTATCCTATTTGCCAACCAGTTTGCTACCAGACTTACAGCCTACTGTGACTCTGACTGGGCCTCATGCCCCTACACCAGGAGGTCTACCACTGGCTACTGTGTTCTGCTTGGAAAGTCCCCTGTATCATGGAGGTCCAAAAGGCAGAGTGTAGTGTCCAGATCATCTGCAGAAGCAGAGTATAGGGCCATGGCTCTCACTGTATGTGAAGTCACATGGATAGTGTCCCTCCTAAAAGATCTTGGACTCTCTAAATTGGATTCAACTACCCTGAGACGTGATAACCAAGCTGCGATTGCCATAGCTGCTAATCCTGTGCAGCATGAAAGGACAAAACACATTGAAATAGACTGTCATTTTATCAGGGATAAGGTGGCTGAATGTCTCATTCAACCTACCTATGTAGCATCCAAGGATCAAATAGCAGATGTTCTGACAAAGCAACTTAGCACAGCTCAACACACAAGACTCTTACGCAAGATGGGAGTGATGGAGAGTCCACACTCTCATCTTGAGGGGGAGTGTAAAATGGAGGTCCAAAATGATGTGGTTAACCAAGTCAGAAAGAGCAGCCCAATGCAAAGCAAGCCCAATGAGAATGTCAGAAGCACAATTCACATAATGATACAGTACACAAAACAGCTTGGTAGGAGATATGGAGTTGGTAGAATATGAGCTGTAGAAGTTTGTCTTCTAGTGTCAATTCTCTAGGGTTGTAATATGTGTGTGCTATATATATATTCTCTTGCACATTCACATATGATATAACACAAAAATCAATACAACAACAAAAAGGCACAACAGCCGTCATTCTCTTTGTTTTGCTATTTTCATGTTGATACTCCATGCACGTACGTAAAATATGAAGAAGTCTACAGACTGAAACTTCAAAAGCTAAATCCTTAAACAACAAAACCCAAATAAAATCCAACAGAAGGTAATAAAGGAAAAAAAATATCTAGTACACAAATTTTTGAAAATCAGATAAAATGGTTCACTTACGTATCCATAGCAGCCATCCAAATCACACGTCGTCCATGATCAGGCAATGAATGTGTTAGCTGGTGACTTTCGCTAGTGCTCAACGGTGACGTTGTTGCGTTTTTCATCATCATCAATACTAAACTCAAAGTAATAGGCAGATGAGATGAGAACTAATCAGTCACACATTAGAGTAAGTATAAAAAATCAATACTAAGTTACTAACTATATTTAGTACATCAAACATAGTAAGAAAAGGTATCTGAAATCCTAAATGCTATTCTAGGTAACATTTCATTTTAGGTAGCTTACTTGTTTAAAATAAGCTATTTGTCAAACACCTTCTGGAAAAATAAGGTAACTAAAATTTTGGACAAATAAGCTACTTTGGTCCAATAACAAAAAGGCTACACCTACACATTGTGTATGAGATTTCTCATACACAACAAATTAAAATGTGTCACATGTCAAAACTGATTTAACCTTGTCTAGTTAGTTGAATGGTAGATTAGTAATTTTAGATACTAAGTTAATTTGTTAACCTCTAGTTAACTATATTTTAGGAAATAATTGACTTTTTCCTTATGACTTGAAATTGTAAAAATGTAGTAATTAATTTTTTTTTGGTTATTTCGTTTCGTCTTATACTCCCATTGTTTATGCGGTTTATTTTTTTTATTTTTTTATTGGATTCCGTTTTGCATCTTATATGTCAATTATTATTATTTTTTTGGGGGGAATTTCGTTTTTCATCTTATGCCTCATTTGTTTTATTTATTTAATTTTAATCTTATTTTTTCCATTATAGAAATTCCATTGCTACGATTAAGCTTAATTTTAAACCAATAAAGTAATTACATAAACCCTAAACCTAAATAAATTTCATTAGAGAAAATTGATTTTGTATGTGTATAATCAAAATTTGATCAAAATCTTATTCAAATAAATTTAATTTTTGTAAGTTATTATTAAACATTGTTAACTTAATTTAGTATAATAATATTTGATGATGATATTAATTTTGTTAATCTTGTAAAACTCTTTATTTTTAATTAATTCAAATTTTTACTTTTTTAAAAGATATGAGTATCTTGATTTTAGGAAATGTAATTTTAAAATCTTTAGTGTAAAGATTTTTACGTTCCATTTTTAAAAATATTCCGTTTTTTAATAAAAATTCGGTTTTAAAAAAATTCTTAGCTTTAATTTAGGATACTTTGTTTTTGAAATATTTGTACCTAATTAGGTTTATACTTGATTTATGCATTATGTTTTTTTTAATAAATTAATTATTGATTTTTATATTTGGTATTTTGGATATTTTTTTTTGTTAGGATTTTATGGTGGGATGATTTGGAGAGAAAAATTGGAGTGAGATTTGATTATGGATTGTATATAATAATATAAGTAGAATTTAAATCATTTTTGAATTTAACTCACACAAAAGTCATATTAAAAAAATCCAATTTCAAACAAGATTTTCTAAAGATTCTTTCCTTAAATTAAGCTAACAAAATGTTTTAGAAAAGGAAGTTTACCATAATAAAAAAAATTTCCAATATTAATAACTTTGACAAAAATAAAAATGATGACAATAATTGTAATTTATACATTTAAATTAATGTACCACCTAATACGATTTAAAATCAACAATAAAAAAAATGTAATGATAAAAAAATGAATCTTAAGAAATTAATAAATATAATGATTAGAAACATAAAAAATAATCATTCATAAAATAATGAAACAATATTAAAAGATAAGAGAAAAGGAAAATATTATAAAAATTGAAATATTAAAAACAACAATAAATTATGATTTTACAAAATCAAAATACTATACATAAATTCCCTAAATTATTATTTTACTAGATTTCATGCCCGTGCGATGCACGGGTTTACGTTAATGTCAATTTCGTAACTTTTCTATAACAGTTAACTTATAAAAATAAACTTTTTAAGTTTTAAGATTATAATAAAATATACTCCGTAATTTTTTAAAAAATAATATTGATATATTGATTCAACTTATTCTATTTTAAACATATGTTACCAACCTTATCGGAACGCAAGTTATATTTGATCTATATTATGACTCGAAAAATGATTCAAAGTACCTAAAAATTAAGCTCTTTAAGACAATGTTTAAGAAACTCAAAAGATTTTGGGTTGATCACCTCACCTTATGCTAATTGTTCGATATGGAGCAATTATACTATTTATAGTTATTAGTATATTCGCCACACATATATTGTTTTTCAATGTGATATATATAACATACTAAGAATTACACAAAGTATATGCAAATAATATGAAATTCTATACTGTGATGATAGCATTTTTTTTACCACGAATCTAATTATATTATTTTCATAACTAATACAAAATTTTAAGAGCTCTCTAAAACAATACTCTCTCCGTCTTAATCATTTGTTTGCCTTTGATTAAAATACTCCTAAAAAAAGGCAAACAAATAAATGACCGGGACGAATGGAGTATTTGAGAGATTTAAATGACTTTGGGTTCATCTCTAAGTTTCAAGGACGATTGTTATTTATAATCGCGTGATCATCCCAGCTTATGATATTTCTTCGATGTGAGACAATTCTTCTATTTATACATAGTATATTCACCACACTTACATTACTTTTCAATGTGCGACAAATAACAAATTTGGTAGTTACCATTAAAATTATTATATATGATACTTTCCTAAATTAATTTTGATGATGTAAATTTCATTAAGGTAGAAATAATAATACAAACTTTTAAAATCTCTGAAAGATAATACTTGAAAGATTTAAAAGATTTTGGGTGAATATCTAAGTTGAAAGATGACTCATTTTCACTATAGTTTTTGTGAATTGAATGTAAAAATTTTTATATACAAATTATAAACACCACTTGAATATAATATAGGAAATGTATATTGAGATAAATAAAATATTTTTCACTTTATATTTTAATGATATTTTACTAAATTAATTTTTGATGATGTAAGTTTCACTAATGTGGATACAAATTTTTAAGAGCTCTCTAAGATAATATTTAAGAGATTCAAAAGATTATGGGTTGATATCTAAGTTCCAAGGATGAATCTTATTTATAATTATAGGATCACCCTAACTTATGATATTTTTCTGATATGGGACAATATACTATTTATACGTAATATATTTACCAGACTTATATTATATTTCAATGTGGGACAAATAACTTATTAAGTAGTACACCATCAAAATTATTACTTATATAGGATATTTTCCTAAATTTTCTAAATTAAGTTTGATTATGTAAATTTTACTATTGTGGAATTAATAATACAAAATTTTAAAGGTTCATTAAACCAATACTTTAGAGACTAAATGACTCCTATTTATAATCATGATTAGAATATATATTTTCTACAAATACATTATTTTTCAATGTGAGACTAATAACACATTAAGTAGTTTACCATCAAAATTATTATTTATGATAATTTTCTAAATTAATTTTTAATAATGTAAATTTAACTATTGTGACTATTATAATTCCATTTTGTTAAGAGCTCTCCAAAACAATAATTAAGAGACTTAAAAAATTGTAGGTTTATACCTAAGTTCAAGGATGACTCATATTTATAATCATAGGATCACCCTATGTTATACTCCCTTCCATCCAAACCAAAGGTTACATGGGAGGGAGCACAAGTTTTAAGAAAAAGTTGATAAAGGAAGGGTAGTATTGAAATGGAAGTAGGACCACTTGAATATTTAATGTTAGTTGGGTGGGTGGGGTAATGACATTTTGTGTAAATATATTGGATAGATGAGGAGTATTTGGTCTTATTTGTTACCCAAAAAGGAATGGGTAGTTTGGTTTGGATGATCCAAATAAGGTAAGTGTAACCTTTGGTCTGGATGAGAGGGAGTAATAATTTTTCAATGTGGGACAATTTCCAATTTATAAGTAATATATTCACCACACATAAATTATTCTTCAATGTGGAACTAATAACAAACTAAGTATTACACCATCTTTTTTCATATAATATTTATTTCTTAACTGTTACTAAACTGTTATATTAATATTAGAATTAGAATAATAAAAAAATATTTTAAATGTCATTTATTAAATTTTTAAAGTCATTTATTAACATAATAATATAAAAAAAATAGTTTAAAAGCTCGTGCGATGATCATATTTATGATCACTCCACTTTATGATAATTTTTTAATGTGGTAGAAATTTTGATATTTATACGTAGTATAAATTCACAAGTCACGATACCTACATTGTTTTTTTCAATGTGAAACAAATAACACATTAAATAGTTTACCATCAAAATTATTATTTATGATAATTTTCTAAATTAATTTTTAATGATGTAAATTTCACTATAGTGAAAATTATAATACAAATTTTAAGAGTTTTGTAAGACAATATGTAAGAGGCTAAAAAAATTTTGGGTTGAAATTTTAGTTCCAAATATGATTCTTATTTGTAATCATAAGATCACTTACCTTATGATGATTTTCTGATGTGAGACAATTCTACTATGTATAGGTAATATATTCACCACAACTACATTATTTTTCAATGTATGACAAATAATATACTAAAAATTACACCAAATATGTTCAAATAATATGAGTTTCTATACTTTTCAGGTTTTTTTTCACCACGAATCTAATTATATTATCTTCATAATTTTTTTTACAATACTTCAATTTTTTTAATAATACCTCTTAAAATTAATTTTTGATGATGTAAATTTAACAATTGTAAAGATAATAATAGACAAACTTTTAAGAGATCTCTAAGACAATACTTAAGAGATTTAAAAGATTTTAGTTTGTTATGTAAGGTCCAAGAATGATTCCTATATTTAATCATAAGATCACTCGCCTTATGTTAATTTTATGATGTGGGACAATTTTACTATTTATACATAGTATATTTATCACATCTACAAACTTTTAAGAGATCTCTAAGACAATATTTAAGAGATTCAAAAATTTTGGGTTGATACATGTTTAAGGATGACTCCTATTTATAATCATAGGATTACCCACTTTATTATTTTTCCAATGTGGGAAAATTCTATTATTTAATATTTATATGTAATATTTTTAGCACATCTACATTATTTTCCAATGTGGGACAAATAATAGTTATGAATTTAACTTT
>JAIUZE010075223.1:0-31186 GCA_022085475.1 Heliosperma pusillum
GAGATATTTTAATTGTTTTGATTAAACTAATACAACTATCTTAGATATTTGTTACTTTATCGATCCGTCAACGGAAATTACGCAAATCGATTACAAAACAGACCCGACTATCACTAACCCACACGGCTCTCCTACCCTCTCTTAGGCCTTGATATTTTCATTACTTTTGATTACAATATCATAATATCTATATATTTAGTTTAATTAACTTAATATCGAATTATATTTAATCGATTACCGTAATATAATTATTAAACGCGAGTCAATTCCGTAACAACAATCTCAAAACCCGACTCATTATTTTGTCTATAAACACACGGCTCACCCAACCCTCTTTACTCACTAACAACTTTTCATTTTACAACAAATCAAATTAAGATCAAATTAATCGTTCTTCCACGTTCTTCATTCGTTCTTGAGCGTTCTTCGTCGTTCTTCGTCGTTCTTGAGCAAAATCATCATAAAACCTTCATTTCTTATTGAAATCCGTCCTAACTTATATTTCTAGAATCTCCTCTTCGCTCTCCATCTTCAAGTACGGTTTTATTTCAAATCCGACAAAATCGTTTTCAACATTTAATTATGGAAAATCAAGTTAAGTTCTAATAATGTTTTTCTTGTCATTTCTTATAGGGGAAGATGTTGAAGACGAGTTTGGTGACTCGTATATATTAGGGGAAGATTAGAAGACGGGTTTCTTAGTTTATACTTCTTATTTTGGTGCTAATTGATTTTTCTAGCTAAGGTAACGATTCCGAGTTACTCGACGATTTAATGTTACATAGCTTTTGTTTTCTTTAGTTTTTGGTTCATCTTTAGTTTTGTTCATGTTATGGGTATTTATGATTTTAATTAGTAACATGATAAGTTGTAAATTTTATTATGTTGTATGAATTTATAAACATATTAGTGTTCTTGACATATTTTTATGATTTCTTCATAATCATGATTTTTGTATGATTGATGGTTGAATTGGATGTTTAAAAATGGATGTTGTTAATTAAAAACATGTTGGAATTAATTTGGAATTTGTGGTTGTTGAACCGTGTGAATGGGCCGTGGAGACGGGCTGTGAACCGGACCAAACCAGCCGGTCCAGGCCGGTTCAGACCCGGTCTGGGTTGGTCCATGGTGGGTCCGGGTTTTGGTCTTGGTTGTGTCGATGTTTGTTGTTTGTTATTGTTTGACTGGTTTTTTAATTATGTTAAGCATGCGGGAAAATATTAGAAAACGGTTTTAGAAAAATTAAAGCAAAACAGCCTTTTTGAAGCCAAAACAGCCCGTGGGCCCATCCAGGCCCATATTGGGTCCGGCCCAATTCAGCCCGTGGGTCCCACCTTGGGACTCGTGTCGGTTTTTGAGTTATCGTCATTTTTATCGTGTTTTGTAATATTTAGCAAGTGGGAAATATTAATAAGTAAAATTTTTAATTAAAAAGGTTTTCATAAAATTATTATTTCTCACATGTTAGAAATTATAATACGAGATTAGTTTACGTTGAAATCATTTTAGTCAAACGGGTTTTTGGTTATGATTTAATAATTCACCGGTTAGAAGTTTTATTAAAATAACATGTAATGATTATGTTGATTTTATGTCTATGTGATAAAGACTCTGTTTCTAGCCGGTTTGATCCAACGGGTTTGGTCAAACTAAGATCTAGTCAGCCCCGTTTTGACTGATGACCCGTCGCGGGACTCGGGTCGGGGATTTGTCTTCAAGTAAGGTTGTATTTAAGTAATGAATTAGCCTTAGTAGATATGAGGCGATATGATATTTGATTATGATTTATATGCAATTAGTCACATGATAGGATGTTTTTCCCGTGACTGTTTAATTGTATGATATATGTCGTGTTAACTAAGTACCCATAGAGAATTATGGATATATGGCGTTCTTGACCATTCTAATTCTAAATGAGTAGCTTGGACCATGACATTGATAGGCTTTACTGTCTTTAACGAGTATATGTTCACCTGATGATAGCTTTTGTGTCTAGGCTTGGTGGGTTTATATCCAAGTCGGGGCATGGCTGCCTAGTTCCACTTTGGAAATGGAGCCAGCTTAAGTACTAGCCATCTCTGCTTAGGGGGTCGCCTAGTAGAGTTTCTCATGTACGGTTATGTCATGGAACGGGGAATGGAATAGCTGTTGTCGCTAGGTCTGATCATTCTAGGACTAGGATGTTTTCCTACCTTGTGGTATAGCCTCGAGGTTAAGAAGTCGACTATTGACGGTGCTAAGAACTTATGCCTGTTTGTAGACGTATTGATCTTTCATGTATGTATGATTCTATGAGTTCTAGAAGGTGAGATGCAAGCCGGCTAGGATTGATAGAGTTGGGATTACCGATTGTTAACTGATTCACATGATTACGTGTTGATTAGGGTTTGAGTGTATCAGGGCCATGTTACTTGGTAACCGCTGAGCCAGCATACCAGCTTCCCTACTCGAGTTATATTTTATTACCGAATTCACATGATAGCTTTCATATGCTAGGATATATGTTAGTTAACTGTTTCATAACATGAAAAGCATATCATATATGTTAATGTTTTGTATTTTCTATATACATTGCTTTTATGTTTTTAATGTTTCATTAAACTCGACATTTCGTGGCTGGGAGAACTCGGAGTTACTCCCCACTGACTGTGGCTTCCGTGTTTATATTTAATGCGGTCGAACAGGTGGTGATGCATATTTTGGGGTACATGACGAGCTAGCGAGCGAAGTATTTTACCTTGGACCTATATTCGGTTCATAGTTTGTATATTATTAGATACACTTTATTTCCGTATTTATACGGGAGATATGTCTCCCGTCTTGTACATTTCGTTTGTAGAATATTATTTCCGTTTTGTAAATGACCTTTTTATGTTATGACACCTTCGTTATGTATTATTATATTTCTTTTATGTATTTAAATAATTTTTTTTTTCTTTCCGCAAATTTGAGGGTGTCACAAAAAGAAAAGAAAGGAGGTTAGGTTTAGCTTGCTATTTATAGAGAAGCTAATGGGAATCAGGGTTTAACTAGAAAATAAGCCCAATACGAAAAAATAAGGAGGATCTAACCCAAAAATGAAGTTCTACTACTATTAGGTATAACCAAGAGTAATAAAATAAGGATGTCCGAGCAATAATTAATTAATTCGAATAAAATAAATAACGGAAATTCTAGGGTGTTACAATCCAACCCCCTAAAAAGAAGTTTCATCCTCCAAACTGGATAGGGTAACTACCTCACTTAAAAAGATGCGGATACTTCTCCCTCATCGAAGCTTCAGTTTCCCAAGTCTCTTCTTCAAACCTCTAACTCTTCCAAATAACTCGTACCAGAGGTACCACCTTATTCCTTAACCTCTTCTCTTGACGATGCATAATACGGATAGGTATCTCCTCATAGGTCAAATTAGGTTCAAACTCAACCACATCGGCTTGTAGAGCATGGGAAGGATTGCCACAATAGCGCCTCAACTGAGAAACATGGAATACGTCATGTACCTTCGACAAATTCGGAGGTAAAGCTAACCTATAGGTTACCTCGCCAACTCTCTCGAGTACCTCAATAGGTCCAATTTACTTAGGGGTAAGCTATCCCTTAATCCCAAATATCTTAACACCTTTCTTCGGCGACACCTTAAGGAACAACTTATCGTCAACTTCGAACTCAATCGGCCTACGACGCAAACCTGAATACGTCTTCTGACGATCTTGAGCTGCCTTCAAGTTTTCACGAATCAATCTCACCTGATTGATAGACTCCTGGATCACCTCGGGTCCTACAACCACCACTTCGCTAGAATCGTCCCAACACAAAGGACTACGACACTTTCTTCCATAAAGTACCTCAAACAGAGCCTATAAAGTACCTCAAACGGACCCATCCGAATACTAGCTTGATAAATGTTATTATAAGAGAACTCAACGAGAGGCAAATTCTTCTCCCAACTAACCTGGAACTCCAATGCACAATCTCGCAACATGTCCTCTAAATTCTGAATGGTCCGCTCGGTCTGACCATCAGTAGCAGCATGGAAAGCCGTACTCATCTTAAGCTCAATACCCAAAGCCAACTGCAACTTCTTCCAAAACTGGGAACAAAACCTCGGATCACGATCGGAAATAATATACTTAGGAACCCCATGTTGGAGTAAGTGTCCTCCACAATAGTGCATTTATTTAATAAATCTCATATTGGAATATTCGTGGGGTGACTAGTATATTGATACTCCACGTTAGTTGATTAATGTAAATCAATAACGATCAGCTGATTAGAGTTAGACGTTATTGTCGTATTACAACGGTGATCAACTGACCCCTTTCGGTCACACCTAAAGGATGAGACCCAAATAGAAAACTAATTATTTGTATGCGATACAATTTAATTAGCCCTTTACATATATATTTGATATATGCTTGGTTACAAGAGTTATTTATTGGAAATTAAGTTAGGAACTCATTCAGGTTAAGTTTATTAGTCAATTATACGATAACTGACTGAATAAATTTTGATTAATACGATTAAATAAGATTTAATTTAGTAATTAATTGTTAATTCATTAAAATTAGTGGAGGTTTTGTTTATATTCGGAGGTAGAGGTAATTAGTTAATTATGTTTTCAATAAGTTATAACATGAATTAACTGAGCATTGTGAGACCCATTATATATTGATATAATGATAATGTATCACTTCAAAGTTAAGTGTGTATATTTTACATCATGTATTTGTTGTTTGATCAAATCAACATTTTAATTATATGAGATAATTAAATATATGATTAATAAGTATTAGTGGGACAAATATTAAATATCAAAATGGACCCATTTTGTCTGAAGTGCACCGATTTTAGGGTTAGCAAAGGGCAATGATTTGATTCCTTTTTGTCTTGCCAATAAAACACACTTTGTTCTTTTCTAAACTTGCCTTTTGTCTTACGAAATAGTAATGATTTAGCATGCAAAGGAAATAAACACTCAACCTCACCATCACTCTTTTGGGGCCGGCACATGTGCTGATAAAATGAGCAATTGTTTTTCATTTTATTTACTTGTGCAAAACATATTCAAAACCTAACATATCTCTCTACATCTCTCTAAAAATAATACTAGAAAATTACTAATTGTTAGTAATATTTTTCTTAGTGTTCACTAAGGATTAGTAACACAAAAGTATTATTATACAAGGGTTAGTTCTTATAATATCTAGTTAATATTATTAGAACTTTTGGTATCATCTTGGGTGCAACTACAAGGAGATCTTCTATTTTGAAGATTTGGGTTTTTGGAGGATCATTCCAAGCTTGGTATAAATTCCTAAGACAATAATAAGTTATTGTTCTTACTTCCATTTCAATGTGAGGAAATTTCTAATCTTTTATTTATAATGTCTTTATATTTGCATGCATGTTACATAGATCATAAAATACTAAATTAATAAGTTAATTAGTAACTAATTAGAGAAGTATAATTAAGGTCTATGGACTTTCATGTGGTATCAAAGCTAGCTTGTAGCATGCATGTTAATTTTGGGCATTTTTATTAAACTTATAAGATAACCAATAAAATCAAAAATTAAAGTCTAAATTTGATTTAGACGGAAATGTTTAATGGATTCATACCTACTGACTTCAAAATTTTGCGGTCAAATTTGGTGTTTTTACGGATTTGTTTGCTATTTATTATGATTTATGTTTTTTAAACCTTGTTAACATGCAATTTATGAGTTAAAAGTTAACTAAAAATAGTTGCATGTTGATTCTGGCCATGAATTTTAATATGATCTCACATGTATGTTCTAAATATTTTATGTAAACTTTTGTGACTTTTAATTAAGTATTGCATGTATATTGATTTTTATAAGATAAAAGTCGATAATA
This sequence comes from Heliosperma pusillum, assembly GCA_022085475.1. Classification (NCBI taxonomy): domain Eukaryota; kingdom Viridiplantae; phylum Streptophyta; class Magnoliopsida; order Caryophyllales; family Caryophyllaceae; genus Heliosperma; species Heliosperma pusillum. The sequence goes on from JAIUZE010075223.1 coordinate 5,881, forward strand.
TGATATTATAATGTACATAAAATTGAAACGTTCTTTTCTAGTCATGAAATATTTTGGTACATTTTACATTCTGATTTATATCATTTTGGTGGAATGTCATAATTTGTTTCACTGTTTTACTATATTTAATGGGTTTTATTTGATAAAATCGTTAAATACAATGTTATTTGTTGATAAAATTAATTTAACTTTTTTGGGCAAATGTTTTTTATATTTAGAGTTCCTGGAAATGTTCTAGAATGTAAAAAATTTTGGTTTTAAATTTTTATGATTTTTAAATTTTATTTTGGATTTATTTCATAACTATTATGATTAAACCTCAATATTTAGCAAATACGATCAAATCAAACTAATTAAATACAAACAAAATTAGTGGGAACTAACTTTGAGTTCTAAATCAGATTAGATAATTATTTTTAGCTTAAGTTTCATTTAAGTGTTGATTATTGATTATTAATGGTTAAAAATCGATAAAATCCATAAAATCGAGCTAGAATGAGCATGGCAAGTGTTAAGGGCGATTTTGGCACGAATTTTACATCATTTTATTTATGTTTTTAATGTTCAATGAATTAATGTCATTTATTTATTTTAATACAAGTTGTACCTACTATGACCAAGATTATTTTAATTGATATTACCCGTAATGTAAGGGAATACCGATTCGGTTGTAATTTATTGCGATCTCGTATCGTCGGTATGTAATAATTAATAATTTCTTTTTATAGAACAAATGTATAATAGGATTTTTTTATCATTTGTATATTTGTAATTATTTATTTTGAAGACGGAGATTCCCGAAGTCGGTGTTCCAAAAGACGGTGTCATTTTGGAGCATATTCCATGAAGAGGCAATGGACCAAGGAGTTGGTTTCCGATTTTGTAATCATCTAGTTAATAAGATAAGCTAGGTGGCCATACTAGAATTTATTAATTGCTAATTGCTTGTTTATGTTTTCCGCTCATGCCAAAATCGCCAATATGGATTTTTCTTTCTCGATTGTCAATTCAACGTTATTTGAAATTCGCCGACTTAGTTCACTTATAGGGAATTAATAACTAAATTGGCAAGATCTCTCACACAACTTAAAATGAATTGAGAGTTAGCCTTACCAATTAAAGCACCTATGAATCACGTGTTCATTAGGATAACCACAACGTAGACCTTTTTACCTCGGATAAGTAGGGTGATGCGATCACATGCCTAAATTGGGTTGGTCTCAAGGGATAAGCGTTATCACGGGACTAGGAGACGGATTTAGATGAAATCCGTCGACCGAGAGTTCTAGGAGTAGAATTAGTCAAAGTGTTGACTTACCGTTTATTACATAAAGGTGGCATAACATGTTCATTCTTATCTAAAAATGCGGGTCTCGGAATCGCTTATATAATTTCGTGAGGGGCCATTATATTAGTGACTTGTTTAAAATTGTTTTTACAAGTAAAAATTGTTTAAAACATTGAATGTTAATATTTCCTAATTTTGTTGTAGTAAATCAATTCGCAAATGGCAAACAATAACAACAATATCGTTCAACTTGGCAAAGACTCATGGCTAAGGTCCGTAATAGACAAATGCATCTTAAAAGACGATGGATCTAATTTCGTCGAGTGGGAGCAAACGATTAAGAGAGCGGCGTTACCTGATAACGTCTTGCGCTACTTGACCGAAACCCCTGCCAATGAACCCGGCCAAAGGGCCACTAATGCTGCCAAGGCCGCTTATGAGGAGTACTTGAAAGTATCCAATGACGTCAAGATGGTCTTGATATGGTCAATGTCTTCAAGTCTTAAGCAACAATACATCACCCTAGGAGCATAAGAGATATTATCGAGGGTGACCTTGGCGTTTTCTCATACACCTGACATACGCCAATACAATGCTATGACATGGCTTTTTGAAGCCAAGCTAGACAAGGGCCAAAAGGTTGGCCCACACGTGCTCAAGATGGTTGAGCATATGGACACCATAGAGTGTCTATGGGTTAAGATTCCAAAGAAGCTAGCGGTTGGCCGCATCCTTCACTAGGGCGAACTATAACATGCATGGCATGGACAAGAGCTTTCATGAGTTCCATGCCCTCCTTACCGAAGTCGAATGGGATATGGAGGCAAGTGGGAGTGAGAAAAGGGATGTTCTTTCAATGAAGTTGAAGAACTTAAGCCTTGGGGTTCAAAAGGGAAGGGGCAAAGCTAAGGCCCAATTTAAGAAGCATGGAAAAGGAAAGGGCAAAACTATAATGTATAGCAATTACAAGGCTAAGGGCAAGAAGCATGCCGACGCCGAATGTTTTTATTGTAAAGGCAAAGGACATTGGAAACGCAATTGTCCCAAGTATTTGAAGGATAAGAAGGACGGATGTGTGACACCGTCAAGTATAATCCTCTCTTCACTCTATATGATAGATATTAACTATGCTTGCACTTCTACTTGGGTATTTGATACCGGATGCGGTTCTCACTTTTGTAATCATTTACAGGGGTTGAAGGATGTGCGAGCACTAGCCAAGGGTGATGTAGACCTACGCATGGGGAATGGAGCAAGAGTAGCCGCCGTTTCCGTTGGAACTTATGTACTCACCTTAGCTAGTGGTCTTGAATTGTATCTAAATAATTGTTATTTTGTACCCTCCTTGACCAAGAACATTATCTCCATATTCGTACTTGACGCGGAGGGTTTTTCTTTTGTAATCAAGAACAATAGTTGTTCGTTTTCTTTTAATGATGTGTTTTATGGTAAAGCCGTCTCTATTGGAGGTATTTATGTTCTAGATAATGTTAATGAAGTTTATCATATGGAGAGTAAGAATCTCAAATTAGGTGAAACTAATCAATTATACCTTTGGCATTGTCGTTTAGGTCATATAAACGAACGACGCATAAAGAGACTTGTTTCAACGAAACTTCTCAAACCATTTGATTCCGAATCTTATGGTGTATGCGAATCTTGCCTTTTAGGCAAGATGACTCGTGCTCCTTTTACGGGAAAAGGAACACGAGCAAGTGAGGTATTAGGCCTTGTACATACGGATGTTTGTGGCCTAATGATTCTACAAGCTAGAGGTGGTTATAACTACTTCATTACCTTTACCGACGATTTGAGTAGATATGGATATGTCTACTTAATGAGGCATAAGAGTGAAGCTTTTGAAAAGTTTGAAGAGTTTCAACATGAAGTAGAAAACCAATTTAATAACAAGATTAAAACCCTACGATCCGATCGTGGTGGTGAATATCTAAATAACGAATTTGATTCACACTTAAAAGATTGTGGCATAGTATCACAATGGACTCCTCCTGGCACACCTCAACTAATAGGTGTGTCCGAAAGGAGAAACCGAAGTTTATTAGATATGGTTCGGTCAATGATGAGTCTCACAGAGCGGCAGACAATATTTTCACTAAATCGTTGCCCGACTAAAGCGGCAGATAAGACTCCATAGACTACAAGGATATCTCGGCAAAATGACGGCCCTTCTGACGGAAAAAATACTCTGCCAGTAATTTCAGGAAACTGACGGAATTGTGACGGAAACCTGACGGAATTTAACTCCTGACGGAAATTCCGTCAGTGTAAAATAGCGCGTTGACTAAAGTCAATGGCGACAAAATTAAATGACGGTTACTGACAAAATTTACGTCAGTTACAGTAAATACTGACGAAAATTCCGTCAGGAAAGTCAAACTTACTTTGACTTTCCTGGCGGAATTTTCGTTAGTACCGATTCTCACATCAAACTTTCTTAGTCTCTATGAAACTACCCTGTGACAGAAATTCCGTTAGTAATCTTTCAGTACTGACGAAATTTCCGTCAGTAGTCTTTTCGAAAACACGGGAAGCTGACGGAATCCTGACGGAATTTCCATCAGGAGTTTATTTAAATATGAAATCAGACCATCGTCTCCCCCATTCCCCCAATTCGATTTTTTCCTAAAACCTAACCCCCGAATCCTCAAATCTGACAACCACCACCTCGGCTACCACCTCCTACCACCACCTCCGACTACCACCACCAACTGACGGTATTTCCCTGGTAAGTTTCTTTTGATCCTTTCTTTAATTTATCACTTTTCTCCTTTTAATTTTTTACTCCTTCTTTCTTTATTTCTTTGTTGTAGATCCGACAACGACCACCACTACCTACCTCCGACGACGACCACTGTCACTTGACACCGCTGCCTTTCACCGTGCTTGCTTATTTTTATCATTAAGTAAAATATTTACCTTTATTTCAATTCCTCCCTCCGTCTTAATTATTTGTTTGTCTTTAATTGACTTAGGATAATAGCCATTATTGTTTTTGATGATGAAATTTTTGTTGATGTTAGTTAATTCCTCCCTCCGTCTTAATCATTTGTTTGTCTTCAATTAACTTAGGATAGTAGCCATTATTGTTTTTGATGATGAAATTATTTTTGTTGTAAGTTAATTCCTCTCTCTGTCTTAATCATTTGTTTGTCTTTAATTGACTCAGGATAGTAGCCATTATTGTTTTTGATGATGACATTATTGTTGTTGTTAGTTAATTTGATTGCCTTTAATTGCTTTAAGATAGTAGCTAATTATTGGCTTAATCATGTTCAATTGAGCTACTTTAAATGTTAGTAGCTAATTATTACATTTGTTGTGGATGTTAAAATTATTACATGTGTTGATATTGACTTAGTACCCATTCAAAAATTACTCGTTAGGAGTAATTTTTGAATAGTCCCCGTTTTGTGACTGTCTTTCTACGTTTCAAGTCACTTAGGTAGTAAACACATAACTTGTGATTTATTAATGAAGAAAGAGTTTGGTAACAATTTCTTTAATGTTCTCTGAATGCATATGTTGAGTAAATATTTATTCAACATTGTGTATTTAGAGAACAAAGGGAAATTGCTGCCGAATTTTTTCCTCATTAATAAATCACAAGTGATGTTTGCTAGTGACTTGAAACGTAGATTGATGGGTTTAGGTTGGAGTAATAAGAACCCAATTGAAGAAAATTAATTTTACTTGTTGACAATTATATATATATATATATATATATAGAGAGAGAGAGAGAAAGGATCATGTAAGTTCTCTTAGGAAAGATGAGTCCATAAGTCCTCTTATAGGCCCTTGGATCTTGGAGATGGATGGCTGAGATTGAAGCTCTCAAAAATGGATTAGTGGGCTAATTTTTCACTCTCTCTCATCTTTATTAATGAATCACTAATCCCCATCTTAATTCAATATATAAGACTTTCCACTCAACCACATCTCTCTCATCTCACATAATTTCATTCCTCCATCTCTCTCTAAAACCCAAAAAAATCAAAACCCAAAAAAAATCAAAAACCCAAAAAATTCAAAACCCTAAAAATTTCAAAAACCCAAAAAATTCATAAACATTCCTCACTTTCTTTCATCTCCCACCTCCGGCGACCATCGCCGGCCACCACCGGCCGCCGGCCAAATTAAAAAATAAAATTTTTTTTTTTTTTTTCAGATCTACTTCCTTCCGCTTCGCCTCCACCGCACTTGTTCTTCGCCGTGCCTCCTTCTCGCCGCCCTCTCCTGCCGCCTCCTCTCTTCTTCTTCTTTTCTCTTTTCTTTTTTTCTTTTTTCAGATTTGCACCCTTCTTTTTAGATCTTGTTTTTTTCTTTTTTTCTTATCTCTTCTCTCATGTCGTCCCTCCACCACCCTTTTTTTGTTTGAATCTATGTTTTTGTTTTTTAGATCTCGTTTTTATATTTCAAATTTTTTATGTTTGTTACTTTTTTGTGGTTAGTAGTGTTGTTTCACTGAAATTTCACATAAAATGACTGAAGTTACACTTTTATTAACTGAAGTTACACATATAATGACTGAAGTTACACATTTTTTTCACTGAAGTTTCACATTTTTTCACTGAAGTTACACATTTTTTTCACTGAAGTTTTTTTTTCTGAATAGATGTTTTTATTTTTTAGATCTCGTTTTTATTTTTATGTTTGTTTCCTTTTTTTAGATCTCAAAAATCACCATCTTTTTTTTTTTGTGGTTAGTGGGTTTGTTCACTGAAGTTACACATATAATGCCTGAAGTTACACATATAATGACTGAAGTTACACTTTTAATAACTGAAGTTACACATATAATATGACTGAAGTTACTCATTTTTTTTTCTAATTTCTTATGTTTTTATTTATTTATTTTAGATCTCGTTTTTTTTATAATAACACCCATTTCTAGATCTACTTTTTATTTTTTCAGATTTACTTTTAATTTTTAATTTTCTTTTGTTGATGATATTTGTCCTATTTTCATTTGGCATCTTTTTTGTTTTGTTTTAGTTGATTGATGTTGTTTAATGACTGAAGTTACACCATTTTGGACTGAAGTTACACCATTTTGGACTGAAGTTACACCATTTTAAACTGAAATTACACCATTTTGGACTGAAGTTACACCATTTTAAACTGAAGTTACACCATTTTAAACTGAAGTTACAATATTTTGGACTGAAGTTACACTAATAAGGAATAAAGTTACACTACGAATGACTAAAGTTGCATAGTAGTAAGGACTAAAGTTACCTAAACATGTCTTAAAGTTACATGAATTCAAATTAAAATACACAATCACATTTAGTATAAATGACTGAAGTTACCTAAAAATGAGAAAAGTTACCTAAACATGTCTTAAAGTTACACATATATGTCTTAAAATTAAAGATACACAAATAAGGTTTGAAGTTACACGCGTAAAGACTAAAGTTACATCCATAAAAATGTTAAAATCAGATAAATTGTCAAAGTTACAAAAATTAAAATTTATATAGTCGAAATCATATTTTGGGTTAAAGTTACAGAAATAAGGGTTGAAGTTACACTCGTTATGACTGAAGTTACACCCATAAAAAGGCTAAAATCATATAAACTTGTCTGATCTTAAAGTTACATAAATTCAAATTTGAGTAAATTAATAATTACTTCCTTATAAGTTTCACTTTTCTAAATTTACTCCCTTATAAGTTATTTTGCTAAAATTACTCCCTTAACGATCACTTTTATCAAAAATTGCTTCAAAACTCCAATTTAAGTCAATTATTTTATCTATTTTTGAACTTATTTCGTTTGTGCATTAGCCAATCTATACTTTGAAAGGTAAAACTATGTAGACAAATGGAGGGGGAGTTCAAAAACAGACGAAATAAGTAACTTAAATTGGAGTTTTGAAGCAATTTTTGATAAAAGTGATCTTTAAGGGAGTAATTTTAGCAAAACAACTTATAAGGGAGTTAATTTAGAAAAGTGAAACTTTTAAGGGAGTAATTATTAATTTACTCTTCAAATTTATATAGTTGAAATCACATTTTAATTTGAAATTACGCAAATAAGGGTTGAAGTGACACTCGTAATGACTGAAGTTACACTCATAAAAAGGCTAAAATCACATAAACTTGTCTTAAAGTTTCATAAATTCAAATATATGTAGTCGAAATCACATTTTAGTTTGAAGTTACATAAATAATGGTTGAAGTTACACTCGTAATGACTGAAGTTACAATCATAAAAAGTCTTAAATCACATAAACTTGTCTTGAAATTTCATAAATTCAAATTTATATAGTCGAAATCACATTTTAGTTTGAAGTTACACAAATAGGGGCTGAAGTTACACTCATAAATCTCAGAAACTCAAATGTGTTCAAAAGTGATTAACTAAAGGATAGAGAGAGAAAGTTGATTAATTAGTGCATAGGTAAATGATTAGTGTTAAGTGTGTTTTTGTCTCTACAATCTCATCCATCCATCTCCCTCATCCAATGGCTAGGATAAGGACTCATGGACTCAAAAAAAAAGGGTGGACTCACAAGAACCAATCTCTCTCTCTCTCTCTCTCTATATATATATATATATATATATATATATATATATATAGGGGTGGGATCCTGTGCGAACTAAAGTACCGTGCGAACGTACGAACCAACATAACAGACTCACACACGTTTTTTTATTGTCTAACGCTGCCATCTTCAACCTTATGATATTCTCTTCTTTAAAATATTCTAAACAAGCTTCTACCAGCTCATAAACAATCAATCCACTCTTATTCACTATCTTTTACCAAACTAGCTTCTACATTAATAAATATCATTTCATCATTAATTCATCAAACATGGTTAGCTTCACAAGTCTTCAACTATTGTTATTTTTTTAATAAATTAGTTTAGTAAAAATATTTACCTTTAATTGGGTTTGTATTTAAGATCTATACATATATACCGATTATACAGTAATTTAAGAGGTTAATTTTATGATGAAACGTAAAATTAATTGGAAAACTAGGTTTTATAAAAACTGGAAAATACAAATTTTATTGTTTCAATTGGGTTTATTTGCAAATGATGGACGTACGAGTTAGGCTCGTTACTGCTGATCAGTGACGGAGTATGGAAATGACTGCCTTTGGTGGTGAGAGAGGAGAAGTGGTGAGGTTGATAATTATGATTGGAGTATTGGACCACGGTGGAGAAAGGGAGACGAACTGGTGGAGTCGGGTTACTGTGCTATGTTGGTCACTTTTGAAATAGAGGGATATCCATTAGTGCGAAATGGTGGCGTCTGACGTTCCTCATTGTCATACTTGTGGTGAGCAAGCCGGGTTTGATGGAAAATGGACATGTGTTTAAGGCTAGTCATGAATGCAATTTTCCAGTTTGCAATGCTTGTAATTATTATTATGTGGTTAAAGAGGGAAGAAAGGCGTATCATATCGTCTAACCGAGCTGAATAACATTATGCCATTCAATAGATAATTGAATTTATCAGTGAAAGCCAACAGGTTGAAGAAAGGCTTGTTTTCTTATGTATAGGTATAAGATCTACATTGAAGTGTAAGCGAGAAGTATATCCTGGCTCATGATTCACTAACCTTAGCTTGTTAGTGAAGCTGAAATACTACGACTTCTTCTCCGTTCTAGGGGCCCAATGCCTGTTGATAAGTGTTAATTTGTATGATTTAATCCCCTCATTTTAGCTCGATTTGATATGGTTTATCCACTTTAAGAAGTGGTTTTATGAGCTAATCTCTCCTTAGCAGTATTTCTCGTGCTTTAATGTCATTTGTAGGAATTGAGTCGTTTCTACTTCAAATCCCGTCATTTGAAGGAAATATGAGCAAGGAGAAGCTAAAAAGTACGATTACGTGAGGTTAAGATGGCATGCTATAAAGATCTAGAGGTTCCGAGTCAAAGGGAACAAGTTTCAAGTCATTCCGTGCTCATTTGCACAAGTTGCGACGGTTTTTCTATTCGTCGACGAAAGTCGTCTCAAACCTCATGCTACGACCCTTAACCCTTAGGGACATGATCAAGCTAAAATAGGGGAGGAAATGAGGCCCAAGAGGTGTTAGTTACGTCCCCGTTCGAATCTAAAGTCAATGGAGTCAAGGTAGATCAAGTCACGTACCAAGGGAAGATCAAACGAAAGTCAAAGTTCTGAACAGACCAAAACCCCGATCCCAAAAACCCGATCGGGTTTATTAGGTTCTACGCATAGTTGCTTCGTCTTCCTAATTTTTGTCCTATATGTTGAATGTTTAGCCCCTTGCCCACGAAACCTAAGCCTATATAAAGGATGTCCAGCCACAACTCTACACACAACCCTAGATTAGAATTAGAAAACCCTAGCCTCCATTTTACATTTTTAGCGTCTTTAGTTTAGTTTTTTCTTTCTTTCTCCATTTTGTAGTTTTAGTTTTAGATCTAGTTTTCTCTAGTCTAGTTTAGTTCTAAGTTTCCTTCAATTGTAATTGTTCTACTTGTAATTGGAATTCTAGTTTCCGGGTTTGCATTTTCCTATTCAAGTTCCTATTCCATTTCAATCTTTGCTCATCCTTTCCGGTAATCCTTATTCTTGTTTTTACATTATAGTTTCATTTTCTTTTAGTATTTCCTTTATCATGTTTACCATTCTTAGTTTTATAATCTTAGTTTCCCTTTCATTGTTAATCATGTATAAGTAATCTTTGTTCTAGAGGAAGGGTTAACATGATAAACTTTGATTTAGGGCCTTAATCAATTGTTTATACTTGTCAATTTCCGGCTCAAGGGCGAGAGTCGAGATGAAAATTAAAGGACTGGCAAGAATAGTTTAATGACCTAGCAAGGCTGAAAAGACGTTAGGACCCGTTAAAAAGTCGGTATGAATCCGAAAGGAATATACCATTTAAAGACTTGGACAACTATGATTAATATAATCAAAGGCCAATATTAAATTATCATATTAGATTGTGTGGTAATGAGTGTTTAATATTGGCCTTTGATTATATTGATCCAATGGTCTGTGTTTAGTTCGTAAGTTCGCACCGAACTATAAGTTCACACAGGAGCCTGATTCTATATATATATATATATTGATAATAATAAATGTTTAATTTACTGTGTGTGATTATTGATTATCATTGTTGTTAAATATGATAATTTATTTATATAACATATATATCTATACATAATAACATGAAAAGATTAGAACGACGGTGGATGTATGAAAGATTAGACGATAAAAAGAAACCCAAGGTGATATTTCCAAATGGGGTGAAAGAGTTTATAGAATTCGCGGAACAATCTAGTGAGTTTAAGGTTTTAGGCGGTGAAATGAGGTGTCCATGTAAGAAATGCGATAACTTAACTTTTAAATCGAAAAGGGAGGTTCAAAATCATCTATGGTCGAATGGTTTTACTGATAATTATTATGTATGGAAGTATCACGGTGAGAAACTGGCTATCGAAGAAAGTTCAAGTAGTATCGTAGTTAGTGAGAATCCTTACCGGGAGTTGGTTGAAGATGCATTACGTGATAATGTTGAGCAAATAATGGAGGCTCGACTTAATCGCGACGACCTTAGCGATGAAGAAGTTTTTATACCCCACATCCCCAAGTTTCATCCTTTTTTAGAATGTTAAATAAAGTCGAACAACCAGTGTATGAGGGAAATAGTATGAGTTTGTTGCAAGCGGCTCCTAGGTTGGTAGCACTCAAATGTGAGAACAACTTATCTCTTAGATGCGCCAATGGTTTTAAGTCGTTCATTAGTGACATTATTCCAAAAAATAATCAAATGGCGCGAAATTTTCAAGAGATTAAGAATTATCTTAAGGGACTCCAACTACCCCATGTGAAAATCGATGCATGTCTGATCGGGTTGTCGCGTACCCTAATCAAAGATAAATAACCCAGACTAGGCTAACAACAAATTAATGTAATTAGGGAAGTAAGGGGTCGATCTCGGGGAGACGGGAGGTACTTGTGAATAGTTGTGGTTAGAACTCTACCTTGGACAATTGGCAAATGTTTGTCACTAATTACTAAATAATAATAATGCAATAAAGAAAAATAATCTAGGGAAGTAGGTTCACACATGTAGATTAACATATTGATGAAATTGGATTTAGGATATGCAAATAATTCATTGAGCGTTCGTAAGAATGGTGTGTTCATTACAGTCATAGATCAGATGGTCTAGCAGGTTTTTAGTGCGATTTACTAGGTCTTAATCCACTATGTCATGCTTTGTCTATTCAAATCTCGTATATCTACCTTGGAAAAGAATTCCTCACTAGTCAAATGATTTTGGACAAAAGTCGATAACTATCGTTACAATCCAAACATGCATAGACACAACGTTTTAAAGGCACAATTGCTTTTATCCAATTATCATCTTTTAATTAATCTAACATGGCTATCCTACACCCTAGAAGGGTGACTACTTATGCATGATTAACAATGAAAAGGAAACTAAGATTATAAAACTAAGAATGATAAACATGATAAAGGAAATACTAAAAGAAAATGAAACTATAATGTAAAGACGAGAATAAAGATTACCGAAAAGGATGAGCAAAGATTGAAATGGAATAAGAACTTGAATAGGAAATGCAAAACCGGAAACTTGAATTCCAATTACAACTAGAACAACTACAATTGAAGAAAATTAGAACTAGACTAAACTAAACTAGAGAAAACTAAAACTAAACTAAACTAAGAAAGAAGAAGAACTAAACTAAAGAGAAATGTAAGAAGAGAAGAGATGTTGTGTGAAGAGATGGATGATATGATATGAGGGCTAGAGCATCTATTTATAGTATTAGGGTTTCGTGGAGAAGAGGTCGGGCATTAAACACATAGGTCAAAAATAGGATGAAGGAGCCGCAATGCTCGAAGCAGCACACATACCCGATCGGGTACACACTTACCCGATCGGGTAAGTTGTCTTCTGGAAGCTCTTGACTAACGTTTCATCTTCCTTTGCTTTGACTTGACTTCCAACATCCCCCTTGACCTCTTGAGTCGGGTTTGTTGATAGGGTTTGATGTAAAGCGACGATTGCTTCCGCCTAATTGATTGATCTTCCGACAACTACGAAACCGTCCTTGCTTCTTCTCTCTTTTGAATTAGTGAACCTTCTTGAAATGCCTTTCACTTGGTCAAGCTTGCATCTTCAAATCGTCGGGTTCTAGGCAAATGCTCGGGAATATAGAAAAAGGGCGTAGAAACGTCACTTTCCCTACAAAACAGGTTAGAACATAGGAATTCGCCTAGAAGACGATATTAGCTCATAAAGTGGCTTAACAAAGCACAAATGACATACAAAACCGAGCTAAATTGGGGGTTAAAATCATACAAATATTCACTTATCAAACTCCCCCAAGCTAAACCTTTGCTTGTCCTCAAGCAAACATAACAAAAAATACCAGGACAAGGGTTGCAAGCATTGGCTACTACACCATCAAGAAACAAATCTCAACATAAAGCTTTGGAAACATAATGAATCATAACCCAAAAACAACGTGGGCAAGAATGATACATAAACATGGCTGAGATTTACATAACGGCGTAGCACAAAGAATTTCGCTATAGAATTTTCGGCTCTTGCATGATCTTTTGACATATGGACTCTCACGGTACACTCGAACACTCAATGTATGTAAAAGGTGATTTCTTTATGTGTAAATGTTTTTGAGACACTCACCTATCTACGACTTATGAAAATGTGTCCGCAGTCTAATATGGTAAACAATTCAAAACACAAGTCAAAGATCACAATGCACATAGAAAAGAAGCCGAAAAATAAGAAGAAGGCTTTGGGAAATGGGTGAAAGGTGGACAAATAGTTATGGTCATGTGAAGGTTAGAATGAGCTAGCAACTGACCAATGATAAATGAATACTCAATCCAAACTTTCGATCAATTTCCCAGAAGACGGATAACGAAGCCAAAAAGAAACAAATTGGCTTATTACACACGAAACACAAGGGCAAACTCCTTCTAATCATTGAATTGCCATTTTGAGGAGATACTCACAACTTTTTATTTCTTCTTCTTTTTCCGATTTTTTTCCTTTTCCTTTTCTTTTTCTATTTCATTCATTTTTTTTTTCTTTCTTTTCTTTTCTTTTCTTTTGAACATCACTTCTTGAATATTTTTCGTTCTCCAAATTCACTTTGTCATTAAGGAACAAAATCTTCTCAAAAGAGCACCCATACACCATAGTCTAGCTACTAGCTCAAAAGGTAGGCAGTTTTTATATGTAGCTATTATTTTGTGAAGCATTTGTATGAAGGGGCTTATTTTGAGGGGCAAATTAAAGTGAAAAAGGCTTCAAATCATAGTGAATCATGAATGCAATGCTTATAGAAATGAAATGAGAACCATACTTATGCGTTTTGACATGACACATATCACAAGGAGAACTACACACACCTAAATGAGACTGGGTATGGATGTTCCAGTCTAAGGAGGTTATACCTTACAATATATGTAACTTGCCAAATGTCAAGATCAAGCGTACTCATCTATAGATTCATTCCATGCCTACTGTGTACAAGACTTCCCCATGTATGCACAATTCAATAAATATTGAACCATTATCTTTTGAAAGCTCTAAGTTTGGGAAATGTAACATGATCTCAAAAATCTTCTCTTTCTTTTTCTTCTCTTTCTTTTATTCAAAATTTGAAAAATGATAAACTAAAATTCAAAATGGGAAAATGCAATCCCTCCCCCAAGCTAAACATCACATTGTCCTCAATGTGAGCACAAAGACAAAATATACAATGAGATGCTTAATGGGAAAAAGGAAAAAAATGAAAGAAGAGTGAAGCTTACTAGTCAGCGCGGACTCCCCCAAGCTAGTCTTTTGGACTTGACAAGGAAGGTCTCTATAGATGCTTCAAAAACTCTTTCGTCTGCAAAATAAATCCTAACAACGAAAAAGGGAATACAAAAATAAAAATGCAAAAAGAAAAGGAACACGGGTTGCCTCCCGAGAAGCGCAATTTAAATGTCTTGCTAGACTCTTTATTAATGAAAATCATCCTTTGTGCCTTAAAAAGCATGTCAATGCCCTTAGAAGTCGATCATATACCTGCGCATGGGCTATACAAAAACATATGTAAGCAATTGACAAGATATAGGCATGAAATATTGAAGGTAAGAATTGATATATCTTATCATTGTGCGCATGACAAACTTCATAGATGACCCTTGAACTGCTCCACTCGTCAGTGAGAGATGGAGTGAAATGTTTAAGATCATGGAACAAACAATTAGTTCCCAAAATATCATTAGTGGACTCTAATTTGGGGTAGGATGAATCAAAGGATTGAGAATCAAAAATGGGTGGTTGATCCCACTTTATTTCAAGGCTAGGTTCACAAAACCCAGTATCACTTTCAAATAAATCTGGAATATCCTTAGCGAAGGGATTTTCAAAGAAATCTGATGACTCGATCGACCACTCTCCATTGGAGTCACAAATGGGCTTAACAACATCCTTGTCTAAAGTCTCGACTACCATATGGTTAATATCAATAATGGGGGTCTCAAAATTGTCAAATGGAACGACACTAGAGTGACTTTCAATAGAAAAGGTTGGACCGTCATCATCGTCATCTATTAATTCATATGATTGGGGAGAATTAGACTCACATGGGGGGGGGCTGAAAAAGCATAAGGAAAATTGATTGGCTAACAAATTTGAAACGTGGGTTCTTCCTTTTGCCCTTTGAGTATTTGAAGTTGAGCCCTGATTTCATTGATTTGCTCTTGGATTCTCAACCGTCGGTTGACGAGCTTATTTTCGGGGTCAATAATTCCGGAAACTAGCTATGCCAAATAACAATTTATAAAACCAAATCTAGACTCAAACTATCCTAAGTAAAGGGTAGTAAGGGTAAGACAAGGATCGAACCCAAGAGAAGGCGGTGAATGCTAATAATCTAATCTAGACTCTTGCTAAAAACCGATTAAACAAATTAATAAATCTAACCACAAATTAAACACTAATTGAAACAAAGACTAGAATTACTTACAAACTATGATATTCACAAGGGTAAACATGTAGATAACAAATAGGGAGAAAGTTTTTCATGAGAAAAGATTATCAATCCTAGAATCACCACTAACAACTAAATAGTCAAAGATTCAAATAAGGAAAAACAACTTAGTGCAATTATCCCAAGTTCCCCCACAATTAACAAAGTAAAGATCCCTCCTTTCCTCCCTTCTCTATTTATCTATTGCAAACTTCAAAGAATTAGCCACCATGAATTAAACCATCCATAAATGACCCAATACAACTAACCCCATACTTATTAAACCATAAGCATAAATAAAGATGCAAGCTTTAAGCACAAAACCAAAGAAGCATGCTAGATTCATGAACTAAAACATTAAACCATGTTCTAAATACATAAAAACCCAAATTCCACTCAAAAGATTCTAACTTTTAAACCAAAGTCACAATCTTTCAAGTTGCATCAACAAATATCAAGACAAATCAACCAAATTCATCAAGACAATGCAATTTAATCAAACAAACAATTACTAAGATGGTTGGTCTTAACAACAATTCATTCACTAATGAAAATCAAACAAAGGAAGATGAAATTAAATAGAGAAGGAAGGATTAAAAAGTCTTACAATGCGAAAAGGGAAGAACTTGTTCAAATTACACTAAGCAAAAGGAGATTAGCTACCCATAGTCTTCATAATACAACCAATTTCTAAGGAAAAACCCATTACAAAAGCCAAACTTTAAGAACAAAAAGAGAGAAATGCTAAGGAAAATATGATGTTGTATGGTGAATGCTCTCCCCTCTTGTCTCTCTTCAGAAATCTTCTTTTATACCCTTGGTCCGCAAACCTAGGGGCCTTGAAATATGTGCTTCCAAAAGACAAGACGAGAAAATGAGAAAAACCCGTGCAGAGAGATGACGCAGGCTGCGTCCTACGACGCAGGCTGCGTCGAACGCTGCCAGATTTTCTTCTTTGCTTTCCTTCTTGACTTTCGTTGACCCCATGGATATTGACCCCGCCTTGACTTCCATTGACCCATTGGGCTTTGTCTTCAAACCTTGGTGATTCATTGTTAGCCCACTTCAAGTTCCGGGTTTTTGGGTCTCGGGTTTTTGGGTTTGACTTTTATTGACTTTCGGGATTTGACTCTTAAATTTGACTTAAAATACTAAATACTAACACTATTACAAAAACTAAAATTAACATAAAACAAAGCTAATGACCCGTAAAAAGTAGAACGAAAGACTCTAAAAGTTACTACTAGACACGACATTATTTGACGTTGTCACCAGTGCGTTTCATCCCGAAATTGGGATGCCATAAAGTCCAAGAAAATCCAAAGTTCCTTTCCTCTCTTCTGATAAAAACTTCCAGCACTCAATTGCATAGCCAGGCTACGACACTTAATGAGCATTCCATGAATCACGACATTCCTCATATAGGTCTCATCAAGGGTATACCCAAGAGAGATAATATGGTTTGAATAGCTATAAAATGGGTCGAGGTATTCATGGAAAGGTTCATTCTCGCATTGTGGAGGTTGGAAATAGATAGTCATTGAGAGAAAATAAAGCAATCCCTTTGAAAGAAAATATTCCTATTACCTGAAAAGAGTCACTATACTACAACGAAAAGGTGAGAAAAATCTCAAGGAACAAGTGTTCCTCGACACAAAAGAAAAGAAGAAAAGAAAAAGACAAGGTAAAACTCTACTAATCACAAATAAACAAACCGTGCTCCCCGGCAACGGCGCCAAAATTTGATCGGGTTGTCGCGTACCCTAATCAAAGATAATTTACCCAGACTAGGCTAACAACAGATAAATGCAGTTAGGGAAGTAAGGGGTCGATCTCGGGGAGACGGGAGATACTTGTGAATAGTTGTGGTTAGAACTCTACCTTGGACGATTGGCAAATGTTTGTCACTAATTACTAAATAATAACAATGCAATAAAGAAAAGAATCTAGGGAAGTAGGTTCACACATGTCGATTAACATATTGATGAAATTGGATTTAGGATATGCAAATAATTCATTGAGCGTTCGTAAGAATGGTGTGTTCATTACAATCATAGATCAGATGGTCTAGCAGGCTTTTAGTGCGATTTACTAGGTCTTAATCCACTATGTCATGCTTTGTCTATTCAAATCTCGTATGTCTACCTTGGAAAAGAATTCCATACTAGTCAAATGATTTTGGTCAAAAATCAATAACTATCGTTACAATCCAAACATTCATAGACACAACGTTTTAAAGGCATAATTTCTTTTATCCAATTATCATCTTTTAATTAATCTAACATGGCTATCCTACACCCTAGAAGGGTGACTACTTATGCATGATTAACAATGAAAAGGAAACTAAGATTATAAAACTAAGAATGATAAACATGATAAAGGAAATACTAAAAGGAAATGAAACTATAATGTAAAGACGAGAATAAAGATTACCGAAAAGGATGAGCAAAGATTGAAATGGAATAAGAACTTGAATAGGAAATGCAAACCCGGAAACTTGAATTCCGATTACAACTAGAACAACTACAATTGAAGAAAACTTAGAACTAGACTAAACTAAACTAGAGAAAACTAAAACAAAACTAAACTAAGAAAGAAGAAGAACTAAACTAAAGAGAAATGTAAGAAGAGAAGAGATGTTGTGTGAAGAGATTGTGTGAGATGAGATGATTTGTGTTGTGAGGCTAGAGCATCTATTTATAGTATTAGGGTTTCGTGGAGAAGTGGTCGGGCATTAAACACATAGGACAAATTTAGGAAAAAGGAGCCGCAATGCTTGGATCAGCACACATCCCCGATCGGGTACACACTTACCTGATCGGGTAAGTGGTCTTCTGAAAGCTCTTGACTAACGTTTCATCTTCCTTTGCTTTGACTTGACTTCCAACATCCCCCTTGACCTCTCGAGTCGGGTTTGTTGATAGGGTTTGATGTAAAGGGACGATTGCTTCCTCCTAATTGATTGATATTCCGACAACTACGAAACTGTCTTTGCTTCTACTCTCTTTCGAATTAGTGAACCTTCTTGAAATGCATTTCACTTGGTCAAGCTTGCTTCTTCAAATCGTTGGGTTCTAGGCAAATGCTCGGGAATATAGAAAAAGGGCGTAGAAACGTCACTTTCCCTACAAAACATGTTAAAACATAGGAATTCGCCTAGAAGACGATATTAGCTCATAAAGTGGCTTAACAAAGCCCAAATGACATACAAAACCGAGCTAAATTGGGGGTTAAAACCATACAAATATTCACTTATCAAACTCCCCCAAGCTAAACCTTTGCTTGTCCTCAAGCAAACTTAACAAACAATACCAGGACAAGGGTTGCAAGCATTGGCTACTACACCATCAAGAAACAAATCTCAACGTAAAGCTTTGAAAACATAATGAATCATAACCCAAAAACAATGTTGGCAAGAATGATACATAAACATGGCTGAGATTTACATAACGGCGTAGCACAAAGAATTACACTATAGATTTTCGGCTCTTGCATGATCTTTTTGACAAATGGACTCTAACGGTACACTCGAACACTCAATGTATGTAAAATGTGATTTCTTTATGTGTAAATGTTTTTGAGACACTCACCTATCTACGACTTATGAAAATGTGTCCGCAGTCTAATATGGTAAACAATTCAAAACACAAGTCAAAGATCACAATGCACACAGAAAAGAAGCCGAAACAATGAAGAAGGCTTTGGGAAATGGGTGAAAGGTGGACAAATAGTTATGGTCATGTGAAGATTAGAATGAGCTAGCAACTGATCAATGATAAATGAATACTCAATCCAAACTTTCGATCAATTTCCCAGAAGACAAAAAACGAAGACAGAAGTAACAGATTGGCTTATTACACACGAAACACAAGGGTAAACTCCTTCTGAATATTGACTCGACATTTTGAGGAGATACTCACAACTTCTTCTTTTTTTTCTTTTTCGATTTCTCTTTTTTCAATTTTCCGATTTTTTTCATTTTTCTATTTCTTTCTTTTCTTTTCTTTTCTTTTGAACATCACTTCTTGAATATTTTTCGTTCTCCAAATTCACTTTGTCATTAAGGAACAAAATCTTCTCAAAAGAGCACCCATACACCACAGTCTAGCTACTAGCTCAAAAGGTAGGCAATTTTTGTATGTAGCTATTATTTTGTGAAACATTTGTATGAAGGGGCTTAATTTGAGGGGTATTTCAAAGTGAAAAAGGCTTCAAATCTTAGTGAATCATGAATGCAATGCTTATAGGAATGAAATGAGAACCATACTTATGCGTTTTGACATGACACACATCACAAGGAGAACTACATACACCTTAATGAGACTGGGTATAGATGTACCAGTCTAAGGAGGTTCTACCTTACAATATATGTAACTTGCCAAATGTCAAGATCAAGCGTACTCATCTATAGATTCATTCCATGCCTACTGTGTACAAGACTTCCCCATGTATGCACAATTCAATGAATATTGAACCATTATCTTTTGAAAGCTCTAAGTTTGGGAAATGTAACATGATAGCATAGTAAACAAGCAAGCAAACCATGAAAAGCATTCAATTGTGTTCAAGAATTTTAAAATTTGTCTCTAAAATCTTCTCTTTCTTATTCAAAACCTGAAAATTATAACTAAAATGCAAAATGGGAAAATGCAATCCCTTCCCCAAGCTAAACATCACATTGTCCTCAATGTGAGCACAAATACAAAATTATACAATGATATGCTTAATGGGGAAAAAGAAAAAATGAAAGAAGAGTGAAGCTTACTAGTCAGCGCGGACTCCCCCAAGCTAGTCTTTTGGACTTGACAAGGAAGGTTTTCATAGATTTCTTCAAAAACTCTTTCATCTGCAAAATAAATCCTAACAACGAAAAAGGGAATACAAAAATAAAAATGCAAAAAGAAAAGGAACACGGGTTGCCTCCCGAGAAGCGCAATTTAAATGTCTTGCTAGACTCTTTATTAATGAAAATCATTCTTTGTGCCTTAAAAAGCATGTCAATGCCCTTAGAAGTCGATCATATACCTGCGCATGAGCTATACAAAAACATATGTAAGCAATTGACAAGATATAGGCATGAAATATTGAAGGTAAGAATTGATATATCTTATCATTGTGCGCATGACAAACTTCATAGATGACCACTGAACTGCTCCACTCGTCAGTGAGAGATGGAGTGAAATGTTTAAGATCATGGAACAAACAATTAGTTCCCAAAATATCATTAGTGGACTCTAATTGGGGGTAGGGTGAATCAAAGGATTGGGAATCAAAAATGGGTGGTTGATCCCACTTAATTTCAAGGCTAGGTTCACAAAACCCAGTATCATTTTCAAATAAATCTGGAATATCCTTAGCGAAGGGATTTTCAAAGAAATCTGATGACTCGATCGACCACTCTCCATTGGAGTCACAAATGGGCTTAACAACATCCTTGTCTAAAGTCTCGACTACCATATGGTCAATATCAATAATGGGGGTCTCAAAATTGTCAAATGGAACGACACTAGAGTGACTTTCAATAGAAAAGGTTGGACCATCATCATCGTCATCTATTAATTCATATGATTGGGGAGAATTAGACTCACATGAGGGGGCTGAAAAAGCATAGGAGAAAATAGACTCACATGGGGGTGAAAAAGCATAAGGAAAATTGATTGGCTTACATTTTTTAAACGTGGGTTCTTCCTTTTGCCCTTTGAGTATTTGAAGTTGAGCCCTGATTTCATTGATTTGCTTTTGGATTCCCAACTGCCGGTGCGTCTCATCCCGAGATTGGGATGCCATAAAGTCCAAGAAAATCCAAAGTTCCTTTCCTCTCTTCTGATAAAAACTTCCAGCACTCAGTTGCATAGCCAGGCTACGACACTTAATGAGCATTCCATGAATCACGACATTCCTCATATAGGTCTCATCAAGGGTATACCCAAGAGAGATAATATGGTTAGAATAGCTATAAAATCGGTCGAGGTATTCATGGAAAGGCTCATTCTCGCATTGTGGTGGTTGGAAATAGATAGTCATTGAGAGAAAATAAAGCAATCCCTTTGAAAGAAAATATTCCTATTACCTGAAAAGAGTCACTATACTACAAGGAAAAGGTGAGAAAAATCTCAAGGAACAAGTGTTCCTCGAGACAAAAGAAAAGAAAAAAAGGAAAAAGACAAGGTAAAACTCTACTAATCACAAATAAACAAAACCGTGCTCCCCGGCAACGGCGCCAAAATTTGACAGGGTTGTCGCGTACCCTAATCAAAGATAAATAACCCAGACTAGGCTAACAACAAATTAATGTAATTAGGGAAGTAAGGGGTCGATCTCGGGGAGACGGGAGATACTTGTGAATAGTTGTGGTTAGAACTCTACCTTGGACGATTGGCAAATGTTTGTCACTAATTACTAAATAATAACAATGCAATAAAGAAAAGAATCTAGGGAAGTAGGTTCACACATGTAGATTAACATATTGATGAAATTGGATTTAGGATATGCAAATAATTCATTGTGAGTTCGTAAGAATGATGTGTTCATTACAATCATAGATCAGATGGTCTAGCAGGCTTTTTATGCGATTTACTAGGTCTTAATCTACCATGTCATGCTTTGTCTATTCAATTCTCGTATGTCTACCTTGGAAAAGAATTCCATACTAGTCAAATGATTTTGGCCAAAAATCGATAACTATCGTTACAATCCAAACATGCATAGACACAACGTTTTAAAGGCACAATTTCTTTTATCCAATTATCATCTTTTAATTAATCTAACATGGCTATCCTACACCCTAGAAAGGTGACTACTTATGCATGATTAACAATGAAAGGGAAACTAAGATTATAAAACTAAGAATGATAAACATGATAAAGGAAATACTAAAAGAGAATGAGACTATAATGTAAAAACGAGAATAAAGATTACCAGAAAAGGATGAGCAAAGATTAAAATGGAATAAGAACTTGAATAGGAAATGCAAACCCGGAGACTTGAATTCCAATTACAACTAGAACAACTACAATTGAAGAAAACTTAGAACTAGACTAAACTAAACTAGAGAAAACTAAAACTAAACTAAACTAAGAAAGAAGAAGAACTAAACTAAAGAGAAATGTAAGAAGAGAAGAGATGTTGTGTGAAGAGATTGTGTGAGATGAGATGATTTGTGTTGTGAGGCTAGAGCATTTATTTATAGTATTAGGGTTTCGTGGAGAAGAGGTCGGGCATTAAACACATAGGACAAATTTAGGAAGAAGGAGCCGCAATGCTTGGATCAGCACACATCCCCGATCGGGTAAGTGGTCTTCTGGAAGCTCTTGACTAACGTTTCATCTTCCTTTGCTTTGACTTGACTTCAAACATCCCCCTTGACCTCTCGAGTCGGGTTTGTTGATAGGGTTTGATGTAAAGCGACGATTGCTTCCGCCTAATTGATTGATATTCCGACAACTACGAAACTGTCTTTGCTTCTTCTCTCTTTCGAATTAGTGAACCTTCTTGAAATGCATTTCACTTGGTCAAGCTTGCTTCTTCAAATCGCCGGGTTCTAGGCAAATGCTCGGGAATATAGAAAAAGGGCGTAGAAACGTCACTTTCCCTATAAAACAAGTTAGAACACAGGAATTCGCCTAGAAGACGATATTAGCTCATAAAGTGGCTTAACAAAGCACAAAAGACATACAAAACCGAGCTAAATTGGGGGTTAAAACCATACAAATATTCACTTATCAACCCCCTTTTGTGCCCCCTTCGGTCATTGACCAAGGAGCACGTGACCGTATGCTACTTGATTTAGGTAGTAGGATAGCGCAGATGCAGATGAACCAGGCCTTGGTTGGGTTCCCTATCTATGAGTCCTACATACATAGCGGCCGAGTACCACATGATAGGACCCACCCTTCTTAATACCGCTATCCGGAGGGTGGCTATCCCGTCGGAGCAGAAGGCGGGTGGCAGTGACGAGGACGCTGAGTCGGAGAAGGAGGAGAGCGATGGTTAGTAAGAGCTTGCTGCGACCTCCCTTGTTGTATGATGGTTTGGGGAGGTCATCTTTGTATATAATTGTAAGTTTCTTTATCATATTTTACTCTCGCATGTATTTATCTCATCTTGCACCCCTTTCCCTTACTTGTTGCTGCTGCTGCTGATGTTTGTTTGCTAAACACAATGAGGTCATTGTGTGATTTGGTTTGGGGAGGGTATGCATATGTTTTTAGTTTGCATCCATCTGCATTTTATTGCATTTCGGCTTTCATGTTTATTGCATTTCTGCATGCATTGTTTATTTAATTCTTAAAAAAAAATTGAAAAATCATAAAAATACAAAAACATGTTTACTTTTGCATTTAGGTCGATTCGGAACGGTTAGATAACAATGATGAAACCGCGTCTATGCTTTTATAGTCTAAGCCTTGCATTGTCAATGCCATCTTGCACAATCATTTGCACAATCTACGAGTTTTTGATTAAACTTTACTGAATGAATAGACTTGACTTGATATCGGCAACCTACTTAAACATTCTAAAGAACTAGAGCCTTCATAAACTGATGACATTCATGATCAGTTTCATCTAGGATGTGAGTAGGACTCCTTATAAGGTGTGACACCCTCAAATTTGCGGAAAGAAAAAAAATAATTTAAATACATAAAAGATGAGAATACATAACGAAGGTGTCTGAAATAAAAAGGTTCAACAAAAAGGAAATAATATTATACAAAATACATATCCAGAACGGGAGACATATCTCCCGTATAAATACGGAAATAAAAGAGTGTATAATAATATACAATCCTAAAGAACCGAATATAGGTCCAAGGTAAATACTTCGCTCGCTAGCTCGTCAATGTACCCAAGTATGCATCACAAACCTGCCAACCGCATTAAATATAAACACGGAAGCCACAGTCAGTGGGGAGTAACTCCGAGTTCTCCCAGCCACGAAATGTCGAGTTTAATAAAACATGAATAACATAAAAGCAATGTATATGGAAAATACAAAACTTAACATATATGATATGCTTTTCATGTTATGAAACAAATAACTAACATATAACCTAGCATATGAAAGCTATCATGTGAAACCGATAATAAACTATAACACGAGGTAGGGAAGCTGGTATGCTAGCTCAGAGGTTACCGTTAACATGGCCATGATACACTCAAACCCTAATCCAACATAATATCATGTGAATCAGTTAACAACCAGTAATCCAAACTCTATCAACCTTAGCCGGCTTGCATCTCACCTTCTAAGATTCATAGAATCATACAAACATGAAAGACCAATACTTCTACAAACAGGCATAAGTTCTTAGTCCAGTCAATAGTCGACTTCTGTAACTCGAGGCTATACCACAAGGTAGGAAAACATTCTAGTCCTAGACTGATCAGACCTAGCGACAACAGCTATTCCATTCCCCGTCCCATGACATAACCGTCTATGAGAAACTCTACTAGGCGACCCCCTAAGCAGAGATGGCTAGGACTTAAGCTGGCTCCAGTCCCAAAACGGATCAGGCAGCCATGCCCCGACTTGGATATAAACCCACCAAGCCGAGACACAAAAGCTATCAACAAGTGAAAATATACTCGTTAAAGACAGTACCTGCCTATCAATGTCATGGTCCAAGCTACTCATTTAGAATTAGAATGGTCAAGACGCCATATACTCATAATTCTCTATGGGTACTTAGTCAACACGACACCAACCATATAATAAAACAGTCACGGAAAAACATCCTATCATGTGACTAATTGCATATACAAGTCATATTCAAATATCATATCGCCTCATATCTACTAAGGCTAATTCAATAATTACATACAACTTTACTAGAAGACAAATCCCCGACCCTAGTCCCGCGACGGGTCATCAGTCAAATCGGGGCTGACTAGATCTTAGTTTGACCAAACCCGTTGGATCAAACCGGCTAGAAACAGAGTCTTTTCCACATAGACATAAAATCAACATATTCATTTCATGT